>MCJB01050199.1:0-35551 GCA_002018475.1 Nicotiana obtusifolia
AATAATAATAATAATAATAATAATAATAATAATAATAATAATAATAATAATAATAATAATAATAATAATAATAATAATAATAATAATAATAATAATAATAACAAGAAGAAGAAGAAGAAGAAGAAATGACCGCAAAGCAGTTAACTAATGAAAACAAACTCAATCCTCGAAATCAATGAATCCAGAAATACTAGTCCTCACAATCTCATATGAAAATACTGAAAGCTAACACAATACAACAATGAGTATAACACACACAATCTATTGCAGTGCGCAACCCGATCCCACCATATAAACACAATCCTCCCTTATTTCATTATATCAATATCAAGAATCACATATAGAATCTGTTGCGGCGCGCAATCCGATCCCACCATATAATCAGAATCAATATTATAATCCTCCCTTATTTCACCAAATCAATATCAAAATCGCATATAAAATCTGTTGCGATGCGCAACCCGATCCTACCATATCAATATCAAATCCTCCCTTATTCCATCACATCAATATCAAAATCACATATAAATTCGTTGCGGCGTGCAACCCGATCGATAAATAAATTCAATAAATTTAATCAATACAACAACTCATTTCATAAGAATTTCTACAATTAAAGAATAGGAAAGCAAAACAATAAAGGAATCCCGTACCAAATCAAGGAATACTACAATTAATACAAAGCAAAAAGACAAGCCAAATATATGACAGTTAAAGTGTACAAGTAAGACAATTTAGGCAAGTAGAAATAAATCTTGGAATCATGGAAGAAACAAACATTTCAATGCAGGAGTAAAAAATGACAAGTAACAAGTTACGGCATGGAAAGCAACTAAGCATGTAATAGTTAAGACATGGAATAAGATAATTAATGAAATAGGGAAAAACATGGAAATAATTATTTTGACGGTATATATACACTCGTCAACTCCCATATACGCCGTTACACACGTAATTAACATAACATATAGTTCAAGGGTTCCTAATTCTCTCAAATCAAGGTTAGACCCAACACTTACCTCGCTCAGCAATCAAATCAAAGCTCAACCGGGGCATTTCCTCTAAAATTCGCCTCCAAACCCATCGAATCTAACCAAAATCGACTAATCTTCAAACAATGCTAAGGAAAACAATTACAATAGATAAACCAAGGATCTTTACACTTTTTCCAAAAAGTCAACAAAAGTCAGCCCCTGGCCCGCTTGGTCAAAACTCGAGATTCGAGCCAAAGCTCAATTATCCATTCACCCTCGAGCCCGATTATGTGATTAGTTTTGCAATCCGACCTCAATATGAGGTCTAAATCTCAATTTTTACAAAAATCTGCAATTCTACCCAAATCCTTAGTTTTCTACCATGAAATGGCATTGATTAAGGTTAGAAATTAATGGGTGTTGATGGAATTGGAAGAAAACGAGTTAAAATATACTACCCTATGAAGCGGGGATGAAATTCTTCTTCAAAATCGCCTCAAGGCCGAGCTCTAATGTGAAGATAGTGAAAAATGAAAAAAATCCCAATTTTCTCAGAAGTTTAAAAGAATGGGTGTCAGGTGTTCATCGCGTTCGCGAGACACCTGACGCGATCACGAAGCAGTAGTGTCCAAAGGCCTCCGCGTTCACAAGACGCGAAGGCTTACACCCACCTGCCCTCGCGTTCGCGATCCATATTCCGCGTTCGTGAAAGGTAACGGCTAGCTCCCCTCCCAGGCCCCATAACCCTACGCGTTCGCAAGAGGCTGGTCCCGTTCGCGAAGGGTAGAACCCCCACTGCTTCGTGTTCGCGACCAAGCCATCACGTTCATGATAAAGAAGTCCTCCCCAGACCCCAGTTACCCTTCGCAATCATGGGAGTATCTTCACGATAGGGACGAAGGATACACCAGACATCAGTACTCTTAGAAACCAGCAACAGCCTAAGTCCAAAAATCACTCCGTAGCCTATCTGAAACTCACTCGAGCCCCTCGAGCTCCAAACCAAACATGAGCACAAGTGCAATAACATCATACGAACTTGCTCGCACGATCAAAACGCCAAAAAACACCTATTTTTCAACATCACATTAAATCAAGTTTGGGACTTCCGAATTTGATTCCGAGTATACGCCCAAGTCCCAAATCACGATACAGACCCATCGAGACCGTCAAAGCATAGATTGGGGTTCGTTTACACAAACTGTTGACCGTAGTCAACTCAAATGCGTTTTAAGGCAAAATTTCACATTTTCTTAGAATTTTCACATAAAAACTTTCCGAAAAAAGATACGGATTGCGCTAATTTAGGAAGGCTAAATGAAGCTATTCGAGGTCTCATAACACATAAATGAAGGCTAAAACTAGAAATGACCTATCGGGTCATCATATTTTCCACCTCTAAAACAAACATTTTCTTCGAACGGACATAGAAAGGTACTTGGATTGGTGAAAAGGTATGGATATCTACTCCGCATGTCCGACTCGGAATCTCACGTGGCTTCCTTGATCGGCTGACCTCTCCACTGCACTTGAACTGAAGAATAACTCTAAGACCTCAACTTCCAGACCTGCCAGGCTAGAATGCCCACCGGCTCCTCATCATAAGTCAAATTCTTATCCAATTGGACTAAGATGAAATCTAACACAGAGGATGAACTTGATACTTTCGGAGCATAGAGACATGGAACACTGGATGGACTGCTGATAAACTACGTGGCAATGCAAGCCTATAGGCCACCTCACCCACTCTCTCAAGAATCTCAAAGGGTCCGATATAACTAGGGCTCAACTTATCCTTCTTTCTGAACCTTATCACACCCTTCATGGGTGAAACCCGGAGCAACACCCTCTCTCCAACCATGAATGTAATATCACGAACTCTTTGATTTGCATAACTCTTCTGCCTAGACTGAGTTGTGCTAAGTCAATCCTGAATAATCTTGACCTTTTTCAAGGCATCCTGAACTAAATCGGTACCCAACAACTGAGCCCCTCCCGGCTCAAACCAACCAATTGGCAAACAGCATCGCCTCCCATATAATGCCTCATAGGGAGCTATCTGAATGCTCGACTGGTAGTTGTTGTTGTAGGCAAACTCCGGAAGTGGCAAGAACTAATTCCAAGAACCCCTGAAATCCATAACGCAAGCGCGAAACATATCCTCGAATATCTGAATAGTGCGCTCAGATTGTCCGTCCGTCTGGGGGTGAAATATTGTACTCAACTCAACCCGTGTACCTAACTCACGCCGGACGGTCCTCCAGAAGTGCGAGGTGAACTGCGTGCCTTGATCAGAAATGATGGACACGGGCACACCATGAAGACGGACGATCTCACGGATGTAGATCTCAACTAATCGCTCTGAAGAATAGGATTGCCACTAGAATGGAATGTGCCGACTTGGTCAACCTGTCCACAATGACCCAAACTGCGTCGAACATCTTCTTAGTCCGTGGGAGCCCAACAATAAAATCCATGATAATACGCTCTCACTTCCACTCAAGAAACTCCAGCCTGTGAAGCAAACCACCAAGCCTCTAATGCTCGTACTTTACTTGCTGACAATTTAGACACCGAGCCACATATGCAACTATATCCTTCTTCATTCTCCTCCACCAATAATGCTGCCGCAAGTCCTGATACATCTTGGCGGCACCCGAGTGAATGGATTACTGAAAACTACGGGCCTCCTCAAGAATCAACTCACAAACCCATCCACATTGGGTACACAAATACGACCATGCATCCACAATAACCCATCATCTCCAATAGTAACCTGCTTGGCACCACCGTGCCGCACTGTGTCCCTAAGGACAAGCAAATGGGGTTCGTCATACTGATTCTCTCTTATGCACTCATACAAGGAAGACCGAGAGACCGTGCAAGCTAGAACTCGACTGAGCTCTGAAACATCCAACCGCATGAACTGATTAGCCAAAGCCATAACATCTGATGCTTACGGTCTCTCACCAATTTGAATATACGCCACGCTATCCATACTCACAGCCTTTCTACTCAAGGCATCGACACCACATTGGCCTTCCGGGGATGATACAAAATTGTGGTATCATTGTCTTTCAACAGCTCCAACCACCTTCTCTGCCTCAAGTTGAGATCCTTCTGCTTGAACAAATATTGTAGACTCTGATGATTCGTGAACACCTCAAACGACATGCCGTAAAGATAGTGCCTCCAAATCTTTAGCGCATGAACAATGACTGCCAATTCTAAGTCATGAACATGGTAGTTCTTCTCATGAACCTTCAACTGCCGCGACGCATATGCAATTACCCTGCCATCCTGCATCAATACTACACCGAGCCAAATACAAGATGCATCACAATACACCGTGTAAGATCCTGAACCTGTAGGCAACACCAACACTGGCGACGTTGTCAAAGCAGTCTTGAGCTTCTGAAATCTCAACTCACACTCATCTGACCACCTGAATGGAGCACCCTTCTAGGTCAATCTAGTCAATAGGACTGTTATGGATGAAAACCCCTCCACGAAAAGGTGATAATTAACCCGCCAAATCCAGGAAACATCGAATCTCTGTAGCGGAAGTAGGTCTAGGCTAGCTCGGAACTGCCTCACTCTTCTTAGGATCCACATTTATGCCCTCTGCCGATACAACTTGCCCTAGAGAGGCGACTGAGTCTAACCAAAACTCACACTTTGAAAACTTGGCATATACTGACAATCTCTCAAAGTCTGAAGTACAATATGAAGATGCTTCTCATGCTCCTCTCGACTGCGGGAGTAGATCAAGATATCATCAATGAATACGATCACAAAAGAATCCAAATAGGTCCTGAATACCCAGTTTATCAAATCCAAAAATACTGTTGGGGCATGTTTCAACTCAAGTGACATCACTAGGAACTCATAATACCCATACCGAGTTTGAAAGGCCATCTTACGGACATCCGATCCCTTAATCTTCAACTGATGGTAGCCAGACCTCAATTCAATCTTCGAAAATACCTTGGTACCCTGAAGTTGATAAAATAAGTCATTAATCCTCGGCAATAGATACTTGTTATTGATAGTGACTTTGTTGAATTGCCGATAATCTAGGCACATTCTCATTGAACCATCCTTCTTCTTCACAAACAACACGGACAAGACAATAGGTCTAATGAATCCCTTATCAAGAAAATCTTGCAACTGCTCCTTCAATTCCTTCAATTTCGGCGGGGCCATACAATATGGTAGAATAGAAATGGACTGGGTGCCCGGAGCTAATGAATACATAAGTCAATATCTGTGTCGGGTAACATCCCCGGCAGATCTGCAGGAAACACCTGTGGAAAATCACGCACAACAAGGTACTGAATCCATGGAAGGAATCTCCGCACTCGAATCACGAACATATGCCAAATAAGCTAGACATCTCTTCTTGACCATACGTCGAGCTTTCACATAAGAAATAACCCTACTGGTAGAATGGCCAGGAGTCCCTCTCCACTCTAATCAAGCAACCCCGACATGGCTAAGGTCAGCGTCTTAGTGTGACAATCCAATATAGCATGATAAGGTGACAGCTAATTCATACCCAAGATAATATCAAAATCTACCATATCAAGAAGTAGAAGATGTGCGCTAGTCTCAAGACTCCCAATAGTAATCACACACGAGCGATAGACACGATCTACAACAGTAGAATCTCCCACATGCATGGACACATATACAGGAGCACTCAAAGAATCACGAGGCACAACCAGATTTGAAGCAAAATAGGATGACACGTAGGAATAAGTAGAACCCAGATCAAATAGAACCAAAGCACCTCTATGGCAAACTAGAACAATACCTGTGATGACGGCGTCAGATGACTCGGCCTTAGGTATAGCTGGAAATGCATAAAATCGAGGCTGGGCCCCACCACTCTGACCTACGTCTCTGGGACGACCTCTAGCTGGCTGGTCCCCACCTATAACTGCCTGACCTCCACCTCTGGCTGCCTGGCCCCCACCTCTAGCTAGCTAAGCGAGCAGTGAAGCAACCAGTGCCGGGATTATAGCACGAGAACTCTGTTGTGGCATGCCGCTCAATAATCTCAGACAGAACCTCCTGATATGACCAGTACCTCCACACTCAAAACACCCATCCTGCTATTGTGGTTGCTGAAGCTGAAGCTGACCCGAACGGGCTAGATAACCATGATGATAGCTCTGGATTGGAGGCGCACTAATAGGAGCTGATGGTACACTGTAGGCTGGCTGCCTAGAATGTGATACATAAGGGCCACAACTACCTGAAGCACTATGAGATGCCTCAAGCACTGACTGAAATGGCTTGGGAGGATGGCCTCTACCAAAAGTACCACTGCCTCGAGATGACGCACCACTGAAACTACCAAAATGACAAGGCCTCTTATCAGACACCGGCCCTCTCTCCTGACCACGAACCATCTCGATCCATCTAACAATATCTAAAGCTCTCTGGAAAGAAATATCATCAGTCTCCTTGGACATCTATAGCCTGATAGTGAAAGTGAGCCCATCAATGAATCTCCTCACTCTCTCCCTCTCAATAGGGAGCAAGATAATGGTGTGGCAAGCTAGATCCACAAATCGAGTCTCATACTAGGTAACAATCATACTACCCCGCTGAAGACGCTCAAACTACCTACGATAATCCTCTCTCAGAGTGACTGGAATGAAATTCTCTAGAAATAGTTGTGAAAACAGATCCCAAGTAAGTGCAGGCGAACCAGCTGGTCTAGTCGACATATAATATCTCCACCATCTCTTGGCAGAACAAGTCATCTAAAACACTGCAAAGTAGATCGTATTAGTCTCAGCTATACCCATGTTCCCCAACAAATCGCGACAGTGGTCTAGATAATCAGGTGGGTCCTCAAAAGGTGCACCACTAAAATGAACAAGAAAGAGCTTGGTAAACTTATCCAACCTCAACAAGGCCTCAGAAGACATAGCGGGCCTATCACTGGCCTGTGCCGCAACAACCGACTGAACCACCCCAACTGGCTGGAGTGCTGGAGTCTGATATTGGGGAGCCGCCTACTCCAGGGTGTGATTAGCTGGAGTCCATGCTCCTCCCCCAGCCCGAGAGAAGGTTGGTGCCATGGGGAATGCACCGGTCTAGGCCACACTCTCCATAAGGCTCACCAAGCGGACTAGAGCGTCTTGAAGCACTATAGTGGATATGAACCCCTCCAGGACCTGAGTTGGTCCGATGGGCACGGTCTGAGCTGGGACCTCCTCCTCATGATCAATCTGAGGCTCAATTTCGGGTGCTGCTGCTCGAGCTCTAGGCTGAGCTCTGCCTCGACCTCGGCTTCTGCCCCTGGTAGTAGCTGTCATAAGGGGCTCCGAGCCTGGTCCAGCTGTAGATGTTGTGCGTGTTCTCGTCATATGTGAGAGAACAAGAATAGAATGGTTCAATCATCAATGATAGAATAAAATTGCACGATAGAGAAGGAAAGAAGTGAAATTTTATTCCTAAACTCTATAGCCTCTAGAAGATAAGTACATATGTCTCCATATCGATCCTCCAGACTTTACTAAGCATGCTCGTGACTCGTGAGACCTAGACAACCTAGTGCTCTGATACCAAATTGTCACGACCCGGAATTCCCACCTTCAGGACCATGATGGCACCTAATATTTCACTTGCTAGGCAAGCCAACATTAGATATAGTTATTAACCTTTTGTAACAATTCAATTTAAATGAAAACCAATAAACTGAATAAACTAAAATAGAGTGTTTAAACTAAAAATAATGTCGACATCCAAATACAATCCAGAACTGGTATCAGAAGTACACGAGCGACTAGAGTACTACAAATAATAGTCTCAATGAAAGCATAACCATCTAAAACAAATTAAACAGCTAGAGTAATGTAGAGGGGGAGTTTAGGTCTGCAAACGTTGTACAAGTCTACCTCAAGTCTCCGTCAAGTGCCGGATCCAAGCACTTTACTGACCGTCGCTAGGACCGACTCCAAAATCTACATAAGAAGTGCAGAGTGTAGTATGAGTACAAATGACCCTATATACTCTGTAAGTGCCGAGCCTAACCTCGACGAAGTAGTGACGAGGCTAAGGCGGGTTACTTACACTAACTTGTACGCAGTATAATAATAATAATTATAGGAAAGGAAAATATGAAATGACGGCAAAGTAGTTAACTAATAAAAACAAACTCAATCCTCGAAATCAGTTAATCCAAAAATATCAGGCCTCAGAATCTAATATGAAAATACTGAAAGCTAACACAATACAATAATGAGTATAATACACACAATCTGTTGTGGCGCATAACCCGATCTCACCATACCAACACAATCCTCCCTTATATAACCATATTAAGATCATGAATCACATATATAATCCGTTGCGGTGCGTAAACCCGACCCCACCATATAATCAGAATCAATATCATAATCCTCCCTTATTTCACCATATCAATATCAAAGTCGCATATAAAATCTGTTGCTGCGCGCAACCCTATCCCACCATATCAATATCAAATCCTTCCTTATTCCACCACATCAATATCAAAATCACATATAAATTCATTGCGGCGTGCAACTCGATCCATAAACAAATTCAATAAATGTAATAAATCCAACAACTCATTTCATAAGAATCTCTACGATTAAAGAATAGGAAAGCAAAGCAATAAAGGAATCCCGTACCAAATCAAGGAATACTACAATTAATACAAAGCAAAAAGACAAGCCAAATATATGAAAGTTAAAGTGTATAAGTATAGACAATTTAGGCACGTAGCAATAAATCTTGGAATCATGGAAGAAACAAACATTTCAATGCAGGAGTAAAGAAATGACAAGTAACAAGTTACGGCATAGAAAGCAACTAAGTATGTAACAGTTAAGACATGGAATAAGATAATTAATGAAATACAGGAAAGCATGGAACAATTATTTTGACGGCGTATATACACTCGTCACCTTGGATATACGCCGCTACACACGTAATTCACATAACATATAGTTCAAGGGTTCCTAATTCCCTCAAATCAAGGTTAGACCTAACAGTTACCTCGCTCCTCTATCAAATCAAAGCTCAACCGGGCCCTTTCCTGTAAAATTTGCCTCCAAACCAATTGAATCTAACCAAAATCGACTTAATATCATCAAACAATGCTAAGGAAAACAATTACAATAGATAAAGCAAGGATCTTTACACCTTTCCCAAGAAGTCAACAAAAGTCAACCCTAGGCTCGCTAGGTCAAAACTCGAGATTCGGACCAAAACCCAATTAACCATTCACCCTTGAGTCCGATTATGTGATTAGTTTCGAAATCTAACCTCAATTTGAGGTCTAAATCTCAATTTTATAAAAATCCCCAATTCTACCCAAATCCATAGTTTTCAACCATGAAAGAGCATATATTAAGGTTAGAAATCAATAGGTGTTGATGGAAATGGAAGAAAACGAGTTAAAATATACTAACCTATGAAATGGGGATGAAATTCTTCTTCAAAATCGCCTCTAGGCCGAGCTCTAATGTGAAGATAGTGAAAAATGAAGAAAATCCCGACTTTTTAGAAGTTTAAAAGACTGGGCGTCAAGTGTTCATCGCGTTCGCGAGACACCTGACACGATCGCGAAGCAACAACGGCCAAAGGCCTTTGCATTCGCGAGCAACTCTTCGCATTCGCGAAGGCATACTCCCACCTACCCTCACCTTCGCGGTCCATATGCCGCGTTCGCGAAGTGTAACAGCTAGCTCCACTCCCAAGCCCCATAACACTACGCGTTCGCGAGAGGCTGGTCGTGTTCGCGAAGGGTAGACCCCTCTGTGCTTCGCGTTCGCGATGAAGAAGTCCTCCCTAGTCCCAGTTACCCTTAGCGATCGTGGGAGTATCTTCACGATCGCGAAGAAGGATACAGAAGACATCAGCAGTCTCAAAAACTAGCAATAGTCTAAGTCCAACAATCACTCCGTAGCTATCCGAAACTCACCCGAGCCCCTCGGGCTCCAAACCCAACATGCACACAAGTGCAATAACATCATACAAACTCGCTCGCACGATCAAAATGCCAAAATAACACCTAGAACTACGAATCGGACACCAAAACTAATGAAATTTTTAAAGAAACTTAAGAACTTTCAATTTAACAACCGGACGTGCGAATCACGTTAAATCAACTCCGTTTTGCATCAAATTTTGCAGACAAGTCATAAATAGTGAAATGAACCTATACCAAGTTCCGGAACTAAAATTCGAATCCGGTAGCAATAAAGTCAACCTACGGTCAAACTTAAGAATTATTTAAGCCTTCAAATTACTTGTTTTCAACAAAACACGTTAAATCAAGTTAGGGCCTTCCGAATTCGATTCTGGGCATACGCCCAAGTCCCAAATCACGATACGGACCCACCAGGACCGTCAAAATATAGACCCGGGTCCGTTTACACAAAATATTAACTGTAGACAACTTAAATGAGTTTTAAAGCAAAATTTCACATTTTCTTAGGTTTTCCACAAAAACACTTTCCGAAAAAAGATACGGTGTAAGAACACAGAAATGAAGGCTAAAACTAGAAATGACCTATCGGTCATCACACAATAATTGTATGGTGTCAGAATGATCGAGAACGGCTGAATATTTTTAATGTTTTTTATACTGATCAATCCATTATTAATACTGTTAATTTATTAATTGGGTCGCACTAGGGATGCACATTTGGATTGGATATCCGAGAATTCGAACCGATCCACTCTATTTGGATTTCAGATCGGATATGGGTTAGGTTAATTAAAAGTTCGGGTATTTGGATCGCATTTGGATTGGTATAATTCTAATCCAATCCGATCTGAAATTCGAATTATATAGACATGTATAAATATTAGACTTACATTTTAGGGTTAAGTCTTCTCATTTCATTCGCCTCTCTTTAGAATCTTATTTTCTTAGTTTATATCGAAGTCTCTATCTATCTAACCTCTCTTCAGATTGCTCTCTCCACTTCTCTTAAGTCTTACTTTTGTGTCCGGAGGCGGACCCAGGATTTGAGCAACACAGGTAGGGGGCAGCATAAAATATTTACACACACACACACAGTATTTTGCCAAAGCTAACGGGTTCTGATGACCCACCCCTCCCCCACCCCCAACGTAGGTCTGCCCCTATTTGTGTTTCGCATTCTCAGTATCTCCTTCCAATCAACGCACAATGATGCCTCTCCCTAATTAGACATTTATTTGGAATTTGAGTTTATTTTATTTTGCTATAAAACATTTTGTTTTATCTATTGCTATGAAAGACATTTCTTGCCTTTCAATTTAATAGAATGGTGAATGGAAATAGCCTTAAAAAGTGCAACAGCCGATAATAATATTAGTAGCCTTAAGGCGTACATTCCTATTCCGAAAATCTAAAATATTTACCCAATCCAAACTTTAAAATCTGATCCGATCAAATTTAATTTGAATTGGATTCGGACTGTATTTTATAAAACCTGAAATCCAAATTTACAATCCAAAATGTGCTAAACCCGATCTGATCCGATCAATGCATAACCCTAGGTCGCACTAGCACAGTTTTAAAACGATTCAGTTCTTGTTTCCTTATATACTCAACATCTCTTATGTATTTTTTTATATGAAATTTATCTTAAGTGTTACATACATCCTCTTATGCACTCGGTGGCCTCATTGATGTTTGCCCCACCTACATAACATTGCACACAGAGTAATTTTGGTGTTATCTGCAATAACCTAATCAACTAAGTGATATTGTTCACTCTGAACCTAACTCGCAAAATTTTAAAATGTGTCATTAGAATTTAACAGCTACTACCTTATATACCTAATATCTCTTGATTTTTGGCTATATGGTTTGTCTATATGATGGTACAGTGAGATTAGTGGTGGTAAAATGGATAAAAAGAATAATTATCCATCTATATTATCCACTAAAACATGATTCGGATAATGAGCGTTTTAAAAATGGATCAAATATGGATAAGATCTATATTATCCACTTCAAAATGGATAACCGAATGGTTTAACTTTAACATTTGTATAGACTCAAATTAGGGATTCCTCAAGTTCAGGTGACTACAAATTCTCCAAAAAGTGATTAGATTCAAGAAGGCATGAATAATATGGATATTATCCATCGGTTAACCCATTTTCTTAAAATGGGTCGGATGGAATAATTTATCCGTTTTTATATTATCTATTTTCGACCTGCTCAAATCCGACTCCACCAGCCTGTTTGCCATCCCTAAGTGAGACTCATATCTGGAGTGAATATGTGAATTACACATAAGACCCAATTGAGTGTCCTACCTTAGAGTCAAACGAAGAAATCAGTAATCATCAATGAATGTGGTGAGATGGATACGAAATGTCCACCCTTAATTAGAGATCTCGAGTTCAAGCCATAGAAATAGAGAAATTTCTGATAAGGAATGCTTCCCCTTTAAATGGGCACTTTGAAGCCGACAATTAAAATTTGGATTAATCAGATTAGTAATTTCTAGATACTAAATGGATAAACAAAATAAAAGAAAATTTAGTACGATTATAAGAGAGTTTGAATTAAAACCTCGATTTCAACAACGAGTTTTGACTCAAAACTAGTCCAAATCACCTCCAATCTTTCTCAAATTTCGTATATTGACTCATCTGTATGTTTTCAAAGAATTTCAACTATACCCATTGAAAAAGGTCCCTGTTTGCTTAGGTTTTTGGAATCTTGTATATTCTTTTCGTTGTGTTTCATC
The DNA here is from genome assembly GCA_002018475.1 of Nicotiana obtusifolia. Lineage (NCBI taxonomy): Eukaryota > Viridiplantae > Streptophyta > Magnoliopsida > Solanales > Solanaceae > Nicotiana > Nicotiana obtusifolia. The sequence goes on from MCJB01050199.1 coordinate 12,713, forward strand.
TTTGCTATCTCATCCGTGAAATTTTCTTTCCGTTTTGCATCTAATGTTGCTGATTACACTTCAAAATATGGAAGGAGATCCTTGCATTTGATTCTTATAAAGAAAACATCCTTATTTATCTGGATTTTTAATTTTTGTATGTTGCTTGGCTAGTTTTGGTAAGTATATAATTAATGGCTAGAGGTTGATAAATATGAACTTATTTTAGACATTCTGTAAGACCCCCTCAAATAATTTTCTGAAAAGGAAAAGAAGTAGTGGATCCACAAAAAATAATGGCCTACTTGATTATGCATAAATATGGTGAAATTTTTGCCTCAATTGTCCCTTTTTTGTATAAGTTGTTTAATAAAATTTCTTTTTCTTTTTTTGGAAATTTTATGTAACGACCCGACCGGTCATTTTGAGTTCTAGTGCATAATTCAGCGATTTAAGGCCTTGAGTAGCTTCACTTTATAACTTACGACTTGTACGCGTAGTCCGAATTTAATTTTGCGAAGTTCAGAGTTGATTCGGAAGGAAAATTCCCAATTCGGAAGCTTTAAGTTGGAAGAGTTGACTAAGGTTTGACTTTTGAGTAAACGACTTCGAAATCGAGATTTGAAGGTTCCAATAGGTTCGTATGATGATTTTGGACTTGGGCGTATGTTCGAGTTAAGTACGGGGGGAGCATTTTGGTACTTATTATGGAACGTTGGCATTTTGAAAGTTTTAGAATTTTCTAAGTTTGATTTGAAGTAGACTTTAGTGTTATCGATGTTCATTTGGGGTTCTGAGCCTTGGAATAGGTTCGTATCGTTATTTGTGACTTGTACGTAAACTCTATTGGAACAAAGCAAAGAAGGAGGTGGAATGGAGAAAGGAAAAGTTTGGCGTCATTCTGGAATGTTTAAGTATGATTCGGATGCGTTCTTCGAAGTTTGAATGTTTAAAAGTTGAAAGAAGAATTTTTTTATCGTCAATTCGTGGTTTTGATATTATTTGTGGCGTTTCGAGCCTTTGGATAAGTTTGGTTAAGGTATTGGGACTTGCTGGTATGATTGGACAGGGTCCCAGGGGCCTCATGTGCATTTCGGGATGATTTCGGACCATTTTTCTATATGTTACAGCTGCTGGTTTCTGGTGTCTTGGGTATGCATCGCGATCACGGAAGATAGGACGCGATCGCGAAGAGTAAAGGTTGGACTTGTGGAGCATTTGTTCTACGCAATCGCGAAAACGGTCTCGTGATCGCGAAGCTTGAGCAGGAGGTACTTCGCGTTCACGTTGGAGAAGTTGCAAATGCATATGGTTGCTAAGGCTGAGCTTTTGCAGGAGAGTTTTTCTACGCAATCGCAGGAGGTGCGTCGCGATCGTATATGAGGAAGTGTTGAGCTGGGAGTTTATACCTTTGCATTCGTGAAGGATGGAGCGCGATCGTGGAGGTTTGGAAGGCTATGGATCACGATCGTATGGAGGAGCTCGAGTTTGCGTAGAAGGAATTTTGGGGCAGGGCTGGTTGGCCTTCGTGATCCGCGAAGCTCTTTCTGCGGTCGAGAAGAAGAAGGACTTGTGCAGACTTGATTTTTGTACAAGATTTGGTTCATTTCTCTCTCATTTTCACTTGGTTGGGCGATTTTTGGAGCTCTTAGAGAGAAGATTTTATCATCTACTATGCGGTAAGTTATTCCCACTTGTAGTACGTTAAATACATGAGTTATATATGGATTTAAATATGAAAATTTGTAGAAATTATGGGATTTTGGAAGAAAACCTAGAATTTGATATTTTGGATTTTGACCACGAAATTGGATATGGAATTAGGAATAAATTATATATTTGAGTTTGTGATGTTATGGGTAATTATTATCTTCAAGAGAGGCATTAGAGCCGGTTATTGGAACTTTGGAGCGAGGTAAGTCTCCTGTCTAACTTTGTGAGGGGGAAACTACCCTGTAGGTATCTAATTGTTATGTGCTACTAGTTGTGGGTGCTACAAAAGCACGAGATGACGAGAGTCCGTATGTAGCTAAATCATGTTTATGTCCGGTAGACTTAGGACTCTATCATGTAATATTTGAATTATTTAAACTCAATCTGCTAGCTTATTAATTTAATATATAATTGAAATTGATTTAGGGATATATCAAGCCGAGCTTTACCACCTTGAGTTGTTTGGCAAGATATTTGATAAACGGTAAAAGTTATATTCACTTCATGCTCTTGTACCTGTGTTGTAAGTACATGACTCGTAATTCAATAAGTTTCTTCCTTTCCTGTGGATCGGGCCAAATGCCTCGGCAGTATATTGAGATGCATCTCAGGTTCGCGCCGGTCGCATCTCAGCAGTGTACACACCACTCTGGATCGGGCCGTACGACCTTGGCATAATCATGTGTGATACAGCTAGCAGTCCGGATATTCATGAGATTTCCCCTTTTAATGAGGCCTGACGTTTATTTGTTATTCCTTATTCGTTTGAGATAGCATTTGATATTTCTGATCGGTTGAGATAGCATAGGAGATTTGAAATATTTTTATCGTCAAAAGAAATGTTAGAGGATTATGTTAGTTACGGTTTTACCTCTATTACCGTTGCGCTTCATATCTGTTTATGATTTATCATACTGATTTATTGGACCACTAATAAGTATTGATGTCGACTGCTCGTCAATATTTCTCCCGGGTTAGACTAGATACTTACTGGTTACGCGTTGATTTACGCACTCATGCTACAATTCTGCACTAAATGTGCAGGATCTGACAGGTTCATCTGGTGGTCACCTTGGCCCGTAGGCACAACTGCTGAGGAGACTTTATGGTAAGCTGCATTCCAGGTTACATATCACCGCCCACAAAGTCCCCATCGTATTGTTTAATTTATCATATCAAATTTATATTCCTGACAGATGTTGTATTATTATTGTACTCCTTAGTAAATGCTCATGCACTTGTGATACCGGGTTTTGGGATGTTCTAGTTGACGTTTACAGATTTGCATGTTTCTATCACCTTCTATCTTTATGCCTTACTAATTATGTATGTTCCCATGATTTTAAGTGCGTAAGTTTCTTTACTTAATAAAATTTATGATTTCACAAGTAATAAAAGGAACAATTAATGTGATAGTTCACTGTTGGCTTGCCTAGCGGCGGCATTGGGCGCCCTCACGGCCTATAGTGAGTTTTGGATCGTGACATTTTACTATAGATATAAAATTAGGGCAACATTTACTTGTTTTATCTAGGTTTTCCTATTTATAAAAAGTAGCTATAGTTTTTATAAAATATATATATAATTAATTAAAACATATAATTTATATACAACTTATATTGTTACGACCCAAATCCCACTATAGACCGTGATGCTGCCCAACGCCGTCGTTAGGCAAGCCAACCATGAAATCAACATGCTAATAGATAATCTACGTGCATCTCGAAATAAATAATGAAATAAATAACTGAAATCGTTCATTTTCATAAGAAAGTGTTGATGTTATTAATTTAACTATTCGAACATAGACAAAATATAAATCAAGAACAGAATCTAAATTCTCAAAACCTGGTGTCACAAGTGCATAAGCATCTACTAGGAAGTACAATACTAATACAACATATGTCTGGAATATAAAATAGACAAGATATAATAAATGAACAAGATAGGGACTCTGTGTATTGCGGATCGTAACATCTCACCACAAAGTCTTCTCAGCAGTTGCGCCTATGCGCCAAGATTACTACCAAATGAACCTGTCTCAGTACCTGCACAATCAATGCAGAAATATAGTATGAGTATGTAAAATAATGCGTACCCAGTAAGTATCTAGCCTGACCCCGAAGAAGCAGTGGCGAGGAATCGACATCGACCCTTACTGGTGGTTCAATAAATTAGGTGTAATAGAAATAAATAGGTTTGAGTCATAATAGGCAAAAGCAACGAAACAGATATATGCGCATAACACGATCCTCAACAGAAGAATAAATATGAAGTCCTCAATAATCGGATACTACCTCGGATAAGATACATAATGGTCAACATTAGATAGAATGTCACATCTCAAGTCAGGAAAACTTATAGGTACTCAGATTCTTTATCCAATATTACGCATGATTCTGCTAAGGTGAGCGGCCTGATCACATAAGAGTAATGGCACGATTTCCTACCATGGCGTATAGCCCAATCCCATAATAATACTGCTAAGGTCGTTCAGCCCAATCCCATAATAATCATGTACACTGCCGAAGGTCGACCGGCACGAACCATAGATGCATCTTATAATACCGCCAAGGCAAATGGCCCGATCCCATAGGAATAGTGAAACTTAACGGGTCACTTTTCCCACTCACGAATGTATGTGTGAGTTATGAAATTTCAAGAAACTTTCAGACAAATTCGTATTAACACAGGAAAAATCCGTAAAAGAAAGTATAATCTCTACTACTAATCAAGTAGCTCGCCAAGTATCTAAACTAGCAAGTCCAATACTTACGCAAGTCTAATCTCAGAAAAAAAAATGTAATTTAAAGTATTTAAACAGGCAAGAATAACTCAAATAATATAATTAAGGCATAGCGTGAGTCTAAGTCTACCCAGTCCTAATCATGAATTCTGCATACGCAGGGACACTCGTTACCTCATACGTACATAGCTCCCAAAACATGTAGCACATAACAATTATCACCTATGAGGTAAATTCCCCCTTACAAGATTAGACAGGATACCTACCTCGCTCCGAAATTCGATAACCGGCTCCAACGCCTTTTTAACTCCTCAAACAAATGTCAAACGACCCGAATCTAGTCAAACAACGTACAAACCAATCAAAATATACTCCAAGATTCGTAATTCAACAATTATAAATAATTCCCAACTCTGCACGAAAAGTCAACAAAGTCAACCCATATGCTCGGATTCCGAAATTTTTTGAAGATAAACATTACCCATACCACTATGAACTCAAATACATATATAACTTATTCCCAATTCCATGTCCAATTTCGTGGTCAAAATCCAAAAATATTATTTCTACATTTTCTTCCAAAATTCCATAATTTCTACAAAATTTCATGTTTAAATCCATATATAATCCATGTATTTAACTCATAATGAGTAGGAATCACTTACCTTATGATAGATAATGAAAATGACTCTTCAAGATCGCCCCAAAATGGGCTCTAATGAGAGAAAAGAGATGAAAATGAGCCAAGTCACGTTAACCTTATATTCTGCCCAGACGACCCTTTTTCGTGATCATGGAAACGTTCTTGCGATCGCGAAGGCCAACCAGCTTCGTCCATGAAACCATACTACGCGAACGCGAGGGCACTATCGCGATCCCTAGCTTAGCCTGCCCAAGCCTTTACGAACGCGAAGGTCAAAACATTCAACCTCAGAAAATCCCTTTCGCGATTGCGACCAAGTTACGCAAACGCGATGAACAACCTTCCAAACTCAGGCTAGCCCTATTAACTCAACGCGTTCGCGACCATCACCATGCGAACGCGAAAAACAACCTGATCAAGCTCCGCGATCGTGACACCCCTTTCGCGATCGCGAAGAACAAATCTCCACCAGTCCAGTTAACCCTTCGCGATCGCGACTCTGGTTTCGCAATCGCGATGCATACCAAACACACCAAAAACTAGCAACTGCAAAACATAGAGAAATGATCCGAAACCATCTCGAAATGCACCCAAGGCCCCTGGGACCCCGTCCAATCATACCGACAAGTCTCAATACCTAATCCAAACTTATCCAAAGACTCGAAAAGCCACGTGTAACATCAAAACCATAAATTGATGATCAAAATCCTTCTTTTAACTTTCAAACCTTCAAACTTCGACGAACACATCCGAATCACACTTAGACATTCCAGATCATGACCAAACTTCACGCACAAGTTTCTATCCACTAAATGAACTTATCCAAGGTCCCAGAATACTGCTCGGAGTCCGATAACACCAAAGTCCACTCTAAGTCAAACTTAGCAAATTTCAAAACCTTCAAAATACAAACTTTCGATATTAATTCCTAGCTACACTTTGGGTTTTATATCAAATACCCTCTTTAAGGGGATTTCTAACTGATACGACCCTCGTCTCTCTTCCCAGAGATTTGACTCCTTCTCCAACTTCTAAGTCCGTCAATAATGCCACTACTGCCGCCGAAAATGATTCCCCTATTTTTACTTCCTTTAAATAACCGATCCATGTCTCTAATCCGTATAAATTCTCTAGTTTCTCTTCTAAAGTTAATGGGACAATAGATGGACCATTCTGCCACCCCTGATAAAGATGCAACCGAAAATGAAATAGTCGACGATAAAATTACTGTTTAATTACCCGGCTAAATATTTCAGTTATTCTCCATGAATTACTCTTACAAATCACTGCCAAATGCTTCGGCATAGCAAATCAATCTATATTCAAGCAGATTCTATTGCTTTGGAATTCCTCGCAGTGATCTGGGTCATCTTCTCCATTTGAGATTCTCTTCTTTTCATAGATCTAAGTCATCTTCGGACTTGAAAAATTCTATTTTGGATACAGCTTAAATCCTATTATACAAGTGAATACAGCTTGTACACAATATATTTTTCATTGTCCGTAATTCTAGATTCTGGTGTCTGTGGCTTCTCTTGATGACTAGTTGACTTCGAACTTGCAAAATTCTATTTTGGATACATTTTGATACAATATATTTTCTGATGACTTTGCGGCAGTGATGACTTCACAATTCTATTTTTGATGTTTTTTATACGATGTATGGTTAACAATATAGCGGTATTTGACTATATTTGACTTTATTTATCAATGTTATTGCTTTTCAGTACAGTGTATGATTGAGCTATTTGATTAATCGTATTATGGTTTTCACATATTGAATATGTTTTTCTAACCCTTATCCAGTCTTTCATAGACCGTATTGACTGTATCCAGCCTCTCATAGGTTGTATGTATCCCTCAACGTATGGATCATATATGTATATTAATTTAAAATACTTTCCATATACAACTTGCATCAATTGTATTCGTTGCACGAACGAGTACAGTGAACACAGCGTTAAGTGCGGGCACGAATACAGAAAATACAAGCTACTAGCAACACATGTTTTGCTAAGAGTAGTAAATGTGAAAACAACAGTTGCGCCGCATAAATAGCCTCTAAACTATAGTGGTTTCTAAAAAAAATTCAACTTTTAACATAGGAACAAAATTTAAACAGTAGCCTAAAAGGAGCATGTGCCATTTGTGGCACCCAGGGTCCAATTAAGAAGGGATCATAATCCTAAATAATGTGTTTGATCAACATTTTTTATCCCTCTCATAATTACCCAACAACAAGAACCAAAGGTACACTTTAAGTCTCAAATTAAGTCTTTAGCACTATCTTGAAAATGAAGATTACAGAAAGAATGTTTCATCGAATTAGATCAACTCTCCTAAGACTAATTTAATTTACTAAAAAGGGCCAAAAACACCTCTAACGTATGAAAAATGGCTCACAAATACTCTCCTTCCACCTTTTGGTCTAAAAATACCATCAATCTTTATTTTTGGCTCATGGATACCCCTTAAACTAACCGCGTAAATCTGGGTCAAATTTGGCTCTTTAAAATACCCAAGTGGTGTATTATGATATGTCACATTTTTTTTATTCAGAATTAAATTAAAATTCACCCATTTTATAAACCTCCCCCTCTCTTTTTTTACTTAGATTATGTTCATCAAAATTTCCATTCCCAACATGAATCCCCGACGATGAAACTCTTTGACTCTCTGCTTTGTTTACTCTAAATCTCTATGCTGACATTTTCATTTTTTCTACATTCCGTCAAAGCTTCTCTCACACACAGAAACAGAACAGGTTTGTACTTCTCAAAATTAAGAAATTCTCTTTATTACTAAGTTTTGACCAAATATTGTGACAAGGAAAATACCAGAACCACTTAGACGGAGTCGAAAAATTGTACTCCGACGACCATACTTGAAGGCACTTTATCGGCAATCTTCATTTTCCTTTCCGGCAACTTCCAGATTCTTGGCGACTGAAAAACTCCACAAGTCTGTTGCCTGGAAAATCCACGAGGCCACAAACGGAAAACTTCAGCTTTTCACTATTCTTCCCATTTTCACTTTGTTTTTTAAGCTCAGAATTTGCCCTTCTTACCAACAAAACCAACAGGATAGGGCATTGAGATAGCGTACTGGTCTAGGGAACACCAACTATAATTTTTATATGCACTTTGGGATTAAAAAATCGTGAAGATTGCAGTTGTAGTGAGGATGTAGAATCAGGGGTTTAAGGTTAAAAGAAACGGGCAGTAGTGGAGGGGGGTTTATAAATTGGGTGGGTTTTAATTTAATTATGAATTGTGGCAAATCATAACAGACCATGGGGCTGTTTTAAAAAGCCAAATTTGATCCAGATTTTGACTGTTAGTTTGAGGGGTGTCCATGAGCCAAAAAAAAGGTCGAGGGTATTTTTAGATCAAAAAGTGAAAAAAGGATATTTGTGAGCAATTTTTTATACATTAAAAGTATTATTGGCCCTTTCCGTTTAATTTATATTACTTTCATTAATCATGCCATTACATAAGAAGAAAAAGAAAAACATTTCTACCTTAGTGATTACTTTGTTGTATTTCCTTGACTTGAAAATAAAAGTGAAGAAACTTCCTAGTAGTCTAAAGGTTCTTCTTAACCTTTCCGTCCCAATCTTATCCCATTTTAAGACTGGGCATAGATTTTCGCGACTTATATTATAATTATACCAACAGGAGTATTTCAACTACAAGTGTGGGTTCCAGTCTCATTACCGCTTTATACATCTATATAATGGAAAAGAAAAAGAAAAATTAGCTTTTGGATGATTAATTATTTCACGATTAGTGATATGGTTCAAGTCATATATATACTAAGAATAAGAGAGAGAAATTAATAAAAATTGGGGCACATGTTGGAGTGTACATGGGTCGGGTTGGTTCGAATTTTCTAATTACCAAACCAAATCAATTGTATCGGATTATTAAATCTAAATACCAAACTAAACCAATAAAAGTCGGGTTTTCTAATCTCGATTTTTCTCGAATATTTTGGGTTTTCGGATTTTTTTTTATTTTTTTAATAAAGTCTTCAAAGCACAAAACGTAAAATTTGTACTCCAAATATTTCTTTAATCCTAGTAAGGCAGAACTATATAAGGTGCTTTTCAATAAAATAACATAAATATGAGATGAGTCATACCATTGTACTAAAATATTCAACAATAAAGATAATAAAATCGCATAAAATAAATATTATTAATAAGCCATAATGAAACAAACATTATTTAAAATTATGACTAATAAGTACTATTATTTACATGACTAACCACTAAAAGAAAAATTAGTTATTCATTTTATCTAAACCATGAAAAAACTAAAAAATAGATATCCAACACTATCTTCATTCATAGTACAATTAAATCGAATTTTATTAGCATTAGTATTGATTTGATTTTGGTTTAGGATTTATTTGAGTTACTAACATTTATGGACTATAAAACTTATTGGAGCATCAAAAATTTATAAGCCCAAGCTTGAAATAGTATGTTAAAAGATAAAACTATGAAAAAGCTTAAGAAATATTTATAAACTACACTACCATAAATATTTTTATGTATTAAATATATTTAAAACTTTTATCCATATAATGTCGGGTTGGTTTGGTTTTGGTTTAACTTTTTCAGGTTTTTTTCTCGGTTTGACTCGGATTATCGAATTGGTGCGGTTTGTCGGTTTCATTTGAACACCCCTAAGCACATGTATGGTTTATATAATATCGGCTCAAAGTTTAGTATGACTAACTATTGTGATTATTCGTTCACATAGTTAATAAGGAGGCGAAGATTGTTCAAACGTGACAAAGTAGTAAGAAATTTGACCTTTCAAACTCTGAATTATCCGTAAGGAACTAAATATTGGGATAATGGGATTAGGGGGCAATTTTTTGGTCATAAGAATTCTCTTTTTCGTAAGATCAAATCTCTTTTACAGATCCCTTCAACAGCAAGAGTGATACTATTAGTAATATGGTTACAGCAAAGTTTAAAATTACCTGCTTGAGAATTGGTTGTGTATATTGTGATTCTTTTCATATTTCTAATTTTGTTTTCTTTTCAACAACGTTTTAATTGGATCTTGATCTTGTCAATAGTCAACTATATAAATTGGAAAAAGAAAGAAAGAATAAATATAAATAAAAGATAAAACGAAAAGCAGAATGAACAAAGAACATGTTGTGGATTGGATAAAGATCCTAAAAGATTGAATTATTCTAAATTGCAAGAATAACATCAAAGCATCAATTCGTGGGAATATTTGAAAAGCTGAATGATAGTTAAAAGAGCAGTCAGCCCACTGAAACATATACATCAAAAGGAGTGAACAAATTCATCATAAAGAATGGTGGTTGTTTAACATTTTACAAGATATTTATTTTTCTTTCTTGGTGGGTTGAAAATATGATATTAGGCATAGATCATATATTAAATGCATGCATAGTCTAGGGTCGTATAGGTCATATCTTCTTAGTTAATTTAAATTAGCAGAAAGGAGTTTCAAAAAGAAAGAAGTACGACTAATTAAGATGAAGCTTAAAGGTATAGATATTCAGACCCCTAATTAAAGAGTAATGTCTAGCAATCATTGTGTCTGTGAGGCATGGTCAATTTTCTTTGCTTGATCAAAATTCTTATAAGCTACTGATAGGAAAAGAGGTTTTCAACCCAAAAAAAAAGTGGTGGGGATTGGGGTAGGGGAGCATAGTCATTAAGGTATGTGGCTGACCACCCAAAAGTGGAGATCTATTTTCCTAAACCATGATTCGCGTAGGTAGGTCATTGTTTGAAAGATGGTTTGTTTTTCTTTCTGCTTTATGCATATCGTATATAGTATATAGTATTCAATATCCAGTGCTCCAATTAACACGGTTCCGTAGACGCATGTTAAATCATCAAATCTATCTCATCGCATGGTCGGAAAAATGAAAAGAGTGTGTACCAAATTCATTCATCTATAGGACCATGTCCAGCTTCTTAGCTTGCATCAACATGATTATGATGTCCCTCATGCTATGTACACAAATTCATCTAGTCTTTAAGATTTGCTTGCTTTCCTGACAGCCCCGCCCATCATTAGGGAAACTTCTTCTTTTCAGTGATTGCATCCACATGCCCTTCTCACTAAAATCACTCATTTCTTTCCTAATTAGATTTCTCACTTTAATTGAATGAATGATTCCATTTCAAACCCACCAAATGGGCTAATGGATAAATACGTGACAAGCCTTGAAATACTTAGTAAGGAAAACAGATTAAAAAGAGCGAGACGTTTTACAGATATGGTCGGTATATTTGTGCAAAATTTCCACATTACTCCACTAAGAAAAGATAGAACAAAGAAAGTGTGAAGTTTCCAACTTTTGCAATTCAAAATGGACCAAGAATTTTCACCAAGTCTAGTGCCCACGAGGATATTGACTTGATAGCAATGTCTATAATGCAATGCTCTTGTTAGTGGATTTAATAGAGAACCTTTTCAAGTGGATCGAGACTGTGAGAGTCTTGTTGTTCCACTCATATCCGTCAGGATCAGCCCATTACACTAGCGTCGTGGTATTAGAACAAAGTCTATAGAAAGAGAAGGGAAAGGAGCAGTTTTCTGAAAGCGCAATTCACCATCAAAGTCAACTTGCTGGCTGAATTGAGACCCAACCTAATGTTAAGCCCAATTAGAAATCTAAAAAAGTTGGGTCCAGGAAGGCAGGCGCATACCCAGTTTTTTTAAAAATTTGCATGTCTACCCACTTCAGAACAACTTCAAACATCCGGCGTAAATGTTTGAAGTTGAACTTCAGCCAAAATTTTAGGCAAAAATGCCTAAATTTCAGCCCTATGAAACTTCAGACATTTTGTTCCAAAGTCTGAAGTTGTTCCGAAGTGGTTAGACATGTAAAAATTTATAAACTTAGGTATAACTTAAACAGTGGCACCAAAATCGAGTATCTGTGCACTTCACCCCTGGAATTTTGCGGCTGGAACTGTCAAATAGGCAAGAGGCTGCAGTTCAATTATTTCGAACTGCAGGATGACAAGTAGAGAATGAGACTACTGTTGCCAAACTCAGCCTTTCGTAGTCAACTACTTGGAAAAAAGAAAAAGGAAAAAAAAGCAAGACATGGAGCACAATCAAGTCACCAATACAAGCTAACGGGACAATTGCAACCATCCAAGTGATTTCTTCTTCGTTGCTATATTATTCAGTGCATTTTGCAAATAAATTACGCATGTATACTTCATATAGTACAATGCTCACACCTGCTCCCTATAACATACCGAATTAGTTTTTACAAAGTTTTTCTTATAAATCCTCATATTGCAAGGCCTACGTCCCAGTTCTCACCCAATAGATAATGTAAACAGGATGTCATGTTTTGGATCACGTACGACCATATAGGCGACTTCATGACATGCATTCTCACTGAGCTGACTAAAACTAGAATATGATCACATCTGGGGTCTTGTCTGAACGACATAAATCTTTCCATCCCTCACTACACCCTCAATGTCTTGAGGAGAGCCATATAGCTCCTCAATAGCATTTCCCGCACGAGCAATGTTGGACAGGATTGTCTGGCGGAAGTTATCATCAGTTATCAATGGGTCGGAAGAGTAATCAATTACAACTTCATCCTCCTCATCCATTGGTACACTGCAGTAGACCAATAAGGAAGGTGTCAAAGTGATGCTATAAAAGAGTAAATTAAAGCATTTTGTTACAGATAGGACAGCTATGAAATTGAAGCACATGCAGTATATACGCCCTCTAGGAGGAAAAAATGAAGAGCTGATATCAGGAGTCTATAAAGGGTCGTGTTGTGATATATAGGGTTGCTTTAATCTTTATTGCTTGTCCTTCTGTTACATATAAGGTTGCTTTCTTTTTATTGCTTTTTATACGAAAGGCTTTCTCAAATGTCTGAATCTTATCCTAAGTATCGGGGTGTGCCTTCATCCTTAGTCTTGGACTGGAAGCCTGAGAATATTTGTCTTAGCTCCCAGGGAATTTTGTAACATGAAATTTTCAGAAACTTAAGACATACATCAATCTGAAAACTTCATAAAATGTTTATTTCCAAAAGTTAAAGCAGCATTATTTAATCTACCCAAAACTAAAGAAATGATAACTGAGTAACGTCTTCAACATTCACCGAGAAAAGTTACCTGTCATAGAGGCCAGCACCGGCATAACCTTCCAAATCTTCACCATTGGAATCAGATCGGAAGATGATAGATCTTTTTATGAAAAGCCCAATTGGTTTGCTTGGGTAACCTAACACCTGAAAGTATTTTTAGATCCATCAGAAGATTCAGAACAAAGGAGAGAACCTCACTCTTTCCCATTTAACTACCATCAATAGGAGCCCTTACTACATCAGCTTGGGCACTAAATATCTTCTCCTCTCTCTTAGAGTGATGAACTCAGAGGTTTGGTGGAAGGGAGGATGATAATAAAGGGGTCTACAAAAGGTAAATGTGACTCTGGGGGGACAACAGGCACCAATACTCACTTGAGGAGAGTTGAGATCCTTTTTCTTGCAGATAAAACTCAAAGCACGGCCTGGATAAGCTCCAACAAGTGTTTCTCCAAGGCCCCTGACCACCTGTCCAGAAGGAAAGACATAAGCATCCTTTGCCTTTTATGAAAACAAACATATTCCATGACCTGATGCTTTAATGATTTCTTCTTTATGCCTCTTGAACAAGCTAATTTCAACTAATTATATGCCTTAAGAAATATGGTTACTTGTAGAGATAATGGCAGACAGAGCAAGGAAAAGTTGAGGAAGAGGACAGTTGAGGACACAGTTAAGTTTTCGATGTTGAACTAAAAACCATTAGTATGACGAAAGGACAGTTGATCCGATGCTACCTCGGCATATATTTCTGAGGAGTCTCCAGAAGATGGGTTGGTTGTGTGAATGACAAATGCATAATCAGCATTTATTATTTCTTGGACAAGGACAGCCATGCACAGATAGTCATGATCCAGTTTCACCTTCCTAGTGCTGAAGTATGCTCTCTCATTCCATTTTGAAGCCCACACCTGGAGAACAGAAAAAAGGAAATTGCATATCCACCACTGAATAGAGAAATAACAGTGAGAGGGAGTAAAAATTGCTTCCTTTTTAAAGGAAAATGGCATCTTGAAAAGACCAAATGATACAAATGTAACAAGCAAAATCTCAAGCAACAGATATCTGAAAGCTTTGAAAATCCAGATACACCTAGCACTTCAAGAATGAAGTCATCCTTGACAAAATCATTGACAAAAAAGAGCTTGTGCGTAAAATATTACTATCTGTCTATAGCTGGCTCCTCGTCACAGTAAGATTTGAGCAGCAGACTTACAGATGTTAAGGAATGCTACAGAAGGTTTACCTTTTTTATGGCCATCCATGCTTGTTCCCACCGCTTTGGACCTTCATCACCAGGCCAAGGCATGCCAGAAACCTGCATCTTCTCTTTCAGCTCGTTGATCTATAAAAACATGATAACAAGTGAGTTGGCCAAAGATGTCAATCTTCTCCAATGTAGTATATACGGATTCCCCCCGAAAAATTATCAGTATCTACTACACTGGTCGTGAGTTTCTATTAAAACTAATAAACACGTCTGAAAGGATTAAATCAAAAGAAGAAACTTCCCTAGCTTGGGAGGATGATTACGAAAAAAGAGAATTAAAGCACCCGTTAGACTATTAGAGAACCCAAATGTTGTCTCACCTTAAAAAGTTTCAGTAAGTTACACTAAGGCATAATATATCAGAAACAAAGAGAATAGACAAAGATACCAATTGAGCTGGCGCTAGAAGTTCTAAAACAGTTCTGCGAATTTCACCAAGAGTGCTGAACTCTCCTTCAGATAGTTTTTTCGTCAGAATTTCCAACTTGTTCACCACTCCCTGTGAATTTTTAGAAATGGTTCCATCAATTGGTATCATTCTCAAAACCACATAAAACAACAGAGAGAAAGGCAGAGAGAGAGGGATGAGAGACCCATCTCAAACGTCACATTGTAAAGTAAAGATCCCATGATCCAGGAAACAAATTGTACAATTACCAAAAAGCTCTTTCTTTGTTGTGATAACAGAAAATGATCTTTATTTTAGATCTCTTTCCTTTTCTCTTTAATATCATCGTCATCATCACTATCCTCCTCCGTCTTAAAGATCCAATGATCCAGGAAAAGAATTGTACAATTACCAAAAATGATTCTATTTTCTTTGTTTTATATTTCTTTCCTTTTTCTTCTTTTCTCTTTCTTCTTCTCCTTCTTTTTCTTTAATAAATGAAACAAATTTGCATTTCAATCAGAAAATTCCTTGAGCAATTCCAAATTAAGATTCCTCCTCCTCCTCATTAAAGATCCAATTATCCAGGAAACAAGTTGTATATTACCAAAAACAGTTTTATTTTCTTTGTTATGATAACAGAAAAAGTTCCTTTTTTTTTTTTTTTAATAATCGTGGTGTTCGGTCCAGCTTGCATGCACCTCGACTAATTCAACGGGATACTTGTTATCTCCTACCACCGAGAGGTACCAGGTAACCCTATCCACCAAGACTTGGATAAATGGGCAGAAGTCACCTAGTGATTTGCCTTTGCTAGGATTTGAACCTGAAACCTCATAATTCTCAACCTACATCATTGACCACTAGGCCACACCCTTGAGTGCTAACATGAAATGATATTTACAATAGATTTTTTGAGATCTCTTCTTTTTATGGGTGTTGATACTGCTAGAATTTAGTTCTTATTACAGTGATAGAAATAGAAGTTTGCTGAGGAAGCAAAATGTTATAGCACTACAAGAGCAGCAATAAAAAGCAGTGCGGAGGGTATTTGTAAAACAAACAAGTGGAAATATTAATGTAAAAGAAGCTGATATTGTTTTGATAAGTAGATGGAAACGAACCTGATTTATCTCATCTGAGAGTACTTTATCAAAAACTCCAAATGGAAGAGCCACTGAAGTAGGAATTCCCACCCAGGAAGGCACTTTTCCTTTCAGATATGCAATATTACGTGATTTAGCTCCAACCTAGATAAATCATTATCATACAAATTAGAGAAATATCACTGGAGTGTTTCCTGAATCAACAGTCAGCAGCTTCTATCACTTAGGTCAACAGAAAAAGAGGGGAAAACACTTTAGTTTTCAAATCACAGTCAATAGAGCGAACCTCACCATTTCACTCTTGAATTCATCAGATGATATTGCGTAACGACCACCAAATTGCTTTCTCACCAACTTAAGTGTTGCTGAAGTTTCAGCTCCTACCAAGTTACTTGAACTTTGGAGCTCAATCTCTTTCACCTCGCTATTAGATGCCAATAGCAAAACCAGATAAAAAGAAAAGAGTAATAACTGTTAAACTGCCACTCATATATTTCTTGCACTTGGACAGAAATGAGTTTCGCCCAAAACAAAAAGTATTTCCTATGACAGACATGGTTCACAAGTTTATTCGTTTCGCGAAACAAAATTTAGAACTTCAAGAGCTACATTATAAAACTAAGTTAGGCACAAATTTTATAATTAAAGCAAGCTAAAAGTTTACTTGAGAAATTCGTGGTCAAAGAAATATTTGTTTGAAATTCCAAATAGCTAATAAGGTTTTGAGCAAGACTCTTATAAATAATTGAGTTTACCTATAGATTATGTCTGAAGGTGTAGGCTTTAAGAGCAAAATCCTTCCTTCCTTTGCTTGGAGGTCAGCCAATATATTGGGATCAAAACATGTAGCAAAGCAAACCTAACAAAAAGTTTCCTTCAATAATACATACATCATAATCTTATTCAGCACTCTAGCCAATTTTCAATAGAAGAAACTACCTTCCCATTTCTTGCTCGAACAGAAACATGTGAAAGAACATCTGGCATGTCTGGTGTTATCAGGGCAACAGCACCATCAGGAATTTCCTCCTCTCCTTTAACAGATTTTGCTACTAAGATCGTGGGCTTCTTGTAGGTTTTATTCTGAACTGAAAGCAACTCATCCACAACAACAACATATCCAACGGCTTCAACTGGGCTGATAATCTGCCAACTGTGATAAGAGGACGAGAGTTTCTTGAGACTAGTAAGCAGGTCATAGGAGTACACATATTCTCAACATGTTATTAGCAATATCTTAGAGCATATAGAGGTATAAAAATATAACAACCTTCCTAGATTTGCAGTTTTCCGAAGCACAGGATCGAGTCTATTAAGAAGTGAGGATAATGAAGCTGCTGATCCAGCACGTATAATTTCTTCCGTAAATATGTTCAACTGCATCCAATAATGACAGAGATAAATTACTATGATAATATTCGGTGGTGAACGTGTAAATAATGTTTTGAGTAAAAGAAAGCATACAGCCCATTGGTCCAACCCAAGTGTTGATCCTAGATATTCTGCAGATGGCTGCAACAAGTGATGGTACCACTCTGCTTTGCTTGCAAGTGCAAGACGGGTTCTGTCAAGCACAGCTTTTGCAAATAAAGCCCAATGGTTGTCTCCATCCTTGGACATTGAAAGAGCTTGATTCCATCCCTTTGTAAACAAAAAGATATATCACTCAACAGCACTTAGTAATTAAACTTTTGTGCAGGATGTAATGAAATTTTCAAGGAGCTTAATTTCTTTTTTCTGCTCAAAAGAAAAGCAGTTCAAACCTAAAAATAGTAGGTTGCTACACTTTTTTTTATATCTATCTCGAGAATATACTTGAGAACCAGTGTGCCCAGTGAATGGAACAGTAGTAGCACACTAAACTAGTTATAATTACCTTCAAGCAATAAACAAGATCTTCATTATCGTCCACTGAGAGTGCGAGATTTTCAAGAACGAGGGAGATGAAGTACATGATTTTCTGTGAAAAAAGTAACATGGCCATGAAGAATACAAATCTGAGCTTTGAAATAAATAAAACACATTTAGACAAAGACTTGATTCAAAGACTGAGAAACATCTAACATAAAATACCTCAGGATTAGCATTATTCAATTCTTCATATCCCCTTTCTACCGCTGTCCTAACTGTAGAATCAAGGGCTATGTCCAAAAACAACAGATCTTTTAGACGGTTGGTCGGTTTGAAAAGCAAAGGCCTAAGCTCCTCACGAGCCTCTAGCAATCCCTACGCACACAAGAATTTCAGAGAGAGATAAAAGTTAGCGGGACGTATTATGTATTAAGCAAACAAAAAAGAATACAAGAAAGTTGGAGTTACCTCAAGAAGAGCTTCCACATTTTTATCTTCCACGTGGTCTAAGACAAAATGGAGGAGGTCCTATTTGTAGAATTGATATTACACAGATCAGTTCTAGAATTACACAAATAGGGTGCAGCTTCACAAGTACTACCTGAAAGCCAGATGGCAAGCCTGATACAGGATTTATCTGGACTCCAACCATAAAGCCTTCTCCCTGATGACAACCAAGCACTATCTAAGACGAAAGTTGCGAAGTAGAATGACTAAGTTTCATATAGACACCATTACCTCAGTTCTGTAGCCCATGCAGTTTGCAATAGCAGACTCAAGATCTGCACCTGAGTGAACAGCCTGCAAATGGCTCACCATTAAACTGAGGTCTTCAAGTTATATAGAAATGATCTTAGGAGGTAACACCTAACTCATCTCAAATTAAAGGGACACCACTGAGAACACGTTTTTAAGTAACATTGTCCCAGTACACAAGTATCCTCAAGATAAAGAGAATACACCAATTTAGGAACAATTAGTTTCTATGCCAGCTTGATTTGTTCAGTTCTTAATTATTTCTTTCCTATCAAAATATATATTGGTCTGACGTTACATCATTAGATTATTTACTTCAAATAACAGTCTGAAGTCCCTTAATAGTTTAACATAAGCAGGCATAGATGGGCATATTCACATAGTCTAAAAGGACAGAGACAAATTTCAACCCTAGCCAGGGCAATACTAGTCAGACAGATACGTTGAAGTGGCACAAAAAAGATACAACTACAAATTGTCAGTGTCTAGTACCTAATTTATGGCTGGATTCACATATAGATGCAAAAAGGACGAATTAAAGAAAAGAAGAAGGGGCAACAACATCCAGTTATCAAAACTCCCAAACCAAGCATCAGCCACTTCATACATACAAACAAGATGAAGAGAAGAAAGCCAAGAAAAGGGATAATTATCAACCTTCAGTGTTCTCATATAGTGACCTAAATCACTCAAAAGACCCTCCTTTTGATCTCTTCTAAAATTTGGTTCAGAATGGATAGCACGGTCATAACTCAAAAGACGCTCTTTGTTTATTCCGTTCTCATTCAGGGTTTTCCAATAAACACCAATATCAAAGTCACTCTTGATATAGTCAATCAATGCCTGCAAAAAAAGTACATTATTAAACTACTTCTGAGCAAAAAAATTTCATCAATTTTAGCTTTGCATCTCAATACCTGACAGATCACAACATCATCAGGACTAGTGTTGTTATGCAGCTTCTGATGCCATTCTTCCATCATGCCACCCTTGCAGTCATTTTTCCTCTGAAATTACAAAAGATCTCTTATCGACGTGTCCTTCACTAAATGGAAACTAGATACCCTCCCCATTATCAACGAAAAGGCCAAAGGAAAGATGAAAATATATATGAACCTGGATGACCAAAATTTCATCCCTAATTCGCTGTCCTACGTCTCCTTCACCTCCACGTCCAACAGTTGACATAATCATCCGCAAAATTTCACGGTACTGAGGGTGATTGGTGAAAGTATTCTGCAACAAGTCTGTAAGCCTGTCCTGAGCTTTACTTATTTCACTGTAACAACAAAGACATAAGGAACCGTCAAATTGGATGCTTGGCACTTACAGCAAAATGAATCAGCAACTTGTCTGAATACAAAGAACAAGTTTAATGAGAGAATTTGAGACTCATACTTCAATACGTTGGCATTATAAGGGAGGACAAGAACCTAAGTTCGAGGAAAAAAAAATTACATATAGTTGTAGATTTAAAAAAAGTACATATAGTTGTAGATTTAAGAAAGATGTACCGTGGTTTGACGTTATAGTTTTTGTTCCAGATCAGCTGCCTTGTAGCCATGAACCTCATCCACACAAGAATTCCAGCAAAACCAAGTTCACCAGCACCAGTGGCTTCTTCTACCAAGTCACCTGCAATATTAAACCTGTTGAAAGTAAAAAATGACATGAGGTTAAAACTCAGCACAACAGTTGATGACCAAACCAGCAATCATGCATGAAAGAAAACCAGACAACGCAGGATGCCAAGTTACAAACTGACTTTTTTTTTTTACAGTGTGGTGTCCGGACCAGCTTGCGCGCACCTTAACTAAATCCACCGGGTACCTGCTACCACCTACCAGCACAAGTACCAGGTATCTTCGCCAGTACTGGGTCTTATAATATGCAAATAAGGATAAATATGTTACGTGAAATATCGTCAGGAAATGCCAAAGTGGAAACATTCAGTGGACACCTATCTTTAAAAGTAAAGCAAGAATGTAGACAAACCCTCAATTAATCAACTAGGTTATATGAATGCTCTGTATCCATTCGCTCTTTTCAGGTTCCAGTATCAATAGGATTCATCATAACTAAACTATTTATACCCTGGTCGTTCATCTATTACAACCCCACTCATTCATCTGGATTGAATACCAGAAATTCCCAATACTATGATAAAAAGGTTAATAGCTTGAAATTGAAACACAGAAAAAAGTAGAGAGCCTCAAGTCAGAGATGGAAGCCAAAAAGAGATCTGCTAACCGGTGCATAAATGACTTCTGAGCCTCACTTTCCATATCTGCTATTTTATCCAGTAAAGATTTTGCAGTTCCACTGCCATCCCCAGCAGCCTAATGGGAAAAATTGAGATACTCCATTTCAAAAACAATGAAACAGATAACCAAGAAAATACCAAAATCCAACTTGTATAACAAGTAACGTTTAAAGATATTAGGAAGCAAAGAGACCTTGAGAGCTGGTTTAGATGCAGAACCAAAGTCAACATAGAAGTCCGACCCTTGGTTTTTAATCCATCTTCCACCAGATAAAAGAACAAATGGCATCCCCACGAAGTTGTCATCTTCAATTACTATATCCAAAGATTGGACCTGAAAAATTGATTCCGTTGAATGAACTATATAATTAGCCCATGGTCGGTTAGTTTATATTATCGAAGGAATTTATTTGGTATTCCATAGAAGTTATAACGTCAGAAGATCTGGCTGAAATAGGGATTTCCAAACCCTTGTCTAATATATTGG
Organism: Nicotiana obtusifolia; assembly: GCA_002018475.1. Taxonomy (NCBI): domain Eukaryota; kingdom Viridiplantae; phylum Streptophyta; class Magnoliopsida; order Solanales; family Solanaceae; genus Nicotiana; species Nicotiana obtusifolia. The sequence continues at coordinate 34,048 of MCJB01050199.1, forward strand.
ATCCAGGAGACATATTCGAAGGTGGTGCCTGGAAATGTAATTGATTACACAATATTGGCAATGAACAGGTTTTACTTCTCTTTCTTTTCCTTTTTGAATCTTCAATACAATCAGTTACAGGAGCTATTCGTTTCACACACCTTAGAAGTTAAACCATCAGAAGAACAGGCTGAAAAAGGTGTTTCAGCAGCCTTGTCTAAAATAACTGACCCAGGAGGCATTATGCTTGAAGGTGGTGCCTGAAAATGTAAATGGTCACTGATTACATAATATTGGTAAGGCATAGGAAGGTTTTACATCTTGCTTCTTTTCTTTTTTTCATTGCAAAATGTGTACAATTTTGTTGATTCTTACCATCCACTCTCCAGGACTTTTGGATAACGCCCAGTGAAGAGTGATTGGCTGATTTACGTCTGTAGCTAGATGTACTTTTATCTTCCCAGAGGACTTTGCTACCAGTACCTTAAAAGGTAGAGACAATGGAAGATTTCAGAATGTGCATTCAAACGTAGCTACTGTGGTTACAGTCCATAATAAGTTAGCACTCACCAGTAGCTCCCCTTCATCAACCTTAAATATCTTTTTATTTACGATTGGATCATCAACCTGCTCCTCCGTTTCCTTGGCATAAAGCTTAATTTTAGATAAGGCTGGTGGTTCTTCCAAGACCTTTTGTACTTGTACTGCAGGACTGGAAGGATACTTATTAATAAGCTGCCCAAAGTCTCTCTTCTTTCTTTGGATTCTTTCAGCGGTAGAATAACTTTTTTTCAGGTGCTTGGCCACCTTAGTTTTTATCTCCCCTTTTGTAATCTTTTTCCGCAACTCATCAAGGGTAATGCCTTTCTCAAGCTCAAGTTGCAATTCTCTTCTTGATTCTTCGAGTTCTTCCTGTTAATAAAATGGTACTTAATCAAACTTTCACATCAATAGAAGACAGCATACCTAGATTTTATGCACCTGAAGATATACACAGCCTACATAAACTGTATGAAGGTTCGGAATTTACAATTTGCTTTTCTGGAGGATAGTTCGGCTTTCCTGCTTTCTCCCACCTAATGTAAGCTTGTATTTGGGCAAGGTCATCGGGTATATCACTCTTTGTTACAGGAAGAGGCTCTTCTTTGCTTTTACCTTTATTATTAGTTTTCGTTAGCCTGGCTCGAATATCCTGTATGGAAGCACCACGAGCTATTTCCTCCTGTAGCTCAGTTCGAGAAGCCTCGTATTCCTCCTGAAATGCACAACGAATAGTATCAGTAACTAAGTAAAGAGCAAAAATGTCTAACAACAGTGGGTTAGGACATCTCAAATAAAGAAAGAAATATATGAGTACCAGTACCATGATTAGAATTTAGAGCTTGAAAAGCATACAGTTGAGAACGAACAAACTTAACATCCCTTTAAGCACAACTGAGTGTTTCTCCTAATTACTGTATACCAACCATCATTGTCTTGATTAGGTAAGTGTTGTTTGGTGCACAAATGAGAGAGCACTTTGGGG
>MCJB01050199.1:36169-51676 GCA_002018475.1 Nicotiana obtusifolia
CCCCAACCACCACCACCACCCCCAATATTGCCTCCCTTCTCACCTGTCTCAGTTTCTTTCTTTTCTGATTTCTGCTCCCTTCTTCCCTACTCTTCCCTCACCCCACCCCCTAGGCACACAGCTGACAAATTTTCTATTTTGTTTTGCTTCTAGTGTTGCATTAGCTTTGTGCTGTAGCAGTTCAATGCATGCCACTGACCATATTTTGGGTCTTGGGTGATGTCAAAATCTCCGAAACAATTCTTGTTCAGTTAGAAATGGAGGAAAGGAAAAGGAATCAACAATAGTATTTGGAATATAATACCTCTTGTGCTCTGTGGGTCACCTGGACAGAGCGAAACATTGGATATTTCTAAGTAGGGAGAAATTCATTACACAATGTGAAATACTCTTCTTTGCAACTTGTTTCTTTCTGGTGTAGTTTTACTTATATTAGATAATACAGACTTTTTGTTTGATTTTACAGGTTCCTACTTCCTGGCTTTTAGTAAAGGACTATACATTCTGTAAATTTTATATGCATGCACTGGATAATAATAATGCCTTCTTATCCTTAAAAATGGGAAAGGAAAAAAATAACTGGTCATTCATAGAAACACTCTGAGTTCATGTTAAGTTGGCTTACTGATTGTACTTGATTAAAATTTCAAGCCTAATCGTTGACTCTAAGACTAGCATTTTTAAAACTAAAACTACAATATCGTGGTAGACTTGAGCCACCGCTAGTCTTGTACAGAAATTTGTCCTAAAACCAACCCCATGCTATTTAGCACAGGAGAAATGGAGATTAGAAACCAAGTCCCTTGACCCCTTAGTAAGAGTCTTCTTCTCTCTGCAACAGGGAGCAACAATAGTCCCACCGCTTCCTATCCATGAACCAAACAACCAGTTGACATATTCTGAGAAAGCATGTAAATAACTACAAAGAAGATCAACCTGTTATTTATGTTCATGCATAGGAATGCACAGGATTAAAGTAGACACTAAATTCCATAGAAATCCTCAACTGCGGTTGAGAATTGCAATATATGCCAATATATCTAATGCTCAGATTTCAGCAGAAAACAAAAGCTTGAAATTTAAGATCAGCTTGAATGATCAACTAACTGATGTTTTTGGAGATACCAACCTTTTGCAGTACGAGTGCGCCAGAAAGGTCTAGGACTAAAGGAATAAGTTACTTGCCTTCTCTTGCTCAGGGGTGTAATTCTGTTTTCCCTTTCTCTCCCACCTCAAATATGCTTGGATCTGCACAAGCTCCTCAGGAACTGAAACATCTGGACCTCGTGTCTCTTTTCTTGACAATTTGACACGAAAATTACCACCATTATTCTTTATCCTGAAGAAGAAAGAGAATGAAATCCATGCAGCTCTTTAATCAAAATGCTATGTTGTTCTTTCACAAACATACTCATTTACCATTTATCTTGGGCTTCATCGTATATGAGAAACTCTATAGCTTCTACAGCAGCGTCCCGTATCTCCAGTCTCAGGATGGAGTTAGAGCCGGACTAAATCAACAATAAATTCATCAATTTTTCATCATAACTTAATCCATCAGATAGAGCTGTGAGGCCATTTCCAACTTACTTTAACAAAAGGAGTTCTAAGTGCTTTGTCCTTGTACACTTTGGTTCCATCTGGACGATCATTAGGAAGAGACCATGTTCTAAGATAATCATATAGAGAATAGTACAAGGACGATTAGTTATCACAAGCTTAAGATTTCTCAACATGATGACGATCCAATTTGCAACTGAACTTACTCTTTCCCAAACTTTACTGCCCCCCAGTGCAAAAACATTTTATCACTGCCATTTGTAACTTGGAAATCCACAAAGGACACGTCACCTGAAGTGGGAGGCCTAACATCAACCTGTTAAAGTGTAGAAACTAATTTGCATAACCATCATGAGACATATAGGCTCCTTTCTTTACAAGCAAGTCAGAATATAAATTCATTTTGCCAGAGTAATATCACACTTGTGTACCTGTAGCTCAATATTCCCTTCTAGGTTGAACTTTTCTGCAAGCTGTTCAAAAGAAAAAACATTTAAAATAGGGAATATTACAAAGATGTTTGCATAGGTAACTAAATATCATGGATGCTGAGATCTAATTCTTGTGCTCTTTATATTTAGCAATAAATGACATTTTTCTTTTCTTTTCCCCTCATTATACATTCCCACAGAACACAAACTATCCAGTGTTTGTTTTCCATCTCGAACTCTAGTTTTTTTGGCTATCTATGGTAGCACTGACAGACAAAATTAGACATCTATTCTCGATCATGATTTGCTCTTAGAAGAATTCTTTGTCATAGCAACTAATCTTCAAGGAGAGTCCCACTCCATTAACAAATATGATGCAGGAATAAAAGCTAAACTTTGAGGATAAAAGAAACAAGAAAAGACAAGTAAGTTCAAGTGATCTCATATCAGCATTTACACATAGTTCCTCAGATACTAGTGTTTGCATTGTAGCGGCAAACTATGAGAAAGAGGTAAGATGTCAATTTCTAGACATCAAGCAGAATAAATTAGAAAAAGGAAGCGAACGACCTATATTTTTTCGCGGTAAATGAATGAACAAAATATCCAAGCAACAGGCTAACAGTACAATAACAAGAGAGAAAATATTCTCCAATTGATGACCAAATTGAGTTGGTAACTGCTGTAGAAAAATCAGATGTTGTCAAACAGGTAAGTGTGTAGGTTCAGCATTTACCTCAGAAGAGGCATCAGTGGTTAGTACAGCCTGAGGAGAACTAGAAATAGGACGCTGCTTTCCCATAGGCATTTTATTTTTCTGCACCTTTAACCTGTTACCTCGAAATTCAGTTGATAAAGGCGATTGGGAGATCAATTGCTGTTGAAACAAAGAGTTGCCTCCAACACAAGCAGAACTGATTCTACTTTTATGTTCCAACACTGTTGAGGTAAGGAATCCCTGGTGCAGCAAGTTATTCCCTATGGAATTACTCATATTCTCCCTCTATACCCAAATTCACTGCTAATATAAAGCAAAAAATAATCAATACAGACACCTCGTATATACAAAAGCAATGGACTGTTTGCGAATAATCAATGTAACTTGTGGTGTGTGTGTGGGTGGATGTGTTTCGCTGTATACCTATTCAGAAAATTTCAGTTCACAGAAGAACACTTAAATAGAATAAAATGCAACGAACAACTCAAAGGTTATAAAAAGGAATCAACCATAACCGGAATACTTTCGAGACAATAAATACAATAATATACTTGTATGAACTCGTGTATGTATTAATCAAATGAAATGTCGGTGGTTAAAGTTCATCGAGCACTTTTTGTACATTCAGAGCAGCTTTTTCTTTTTCTTTTTCTTTTTTATTTTTAAATGAAATATCAGAGAGTTATGTTCAGAACGATCCTCCGAAAATTTCCATAATTACGCTTGATTTCAAAGGTTAAACGCGATGGAATTTGAAACTTCGAGTTTGATAATATACATTAAAGCATGAAGACAGTGAAATTAACACCAAATTTTGCTAGAATTCAATTGAAATAACAAGGATTTAGCCACAACATCAATCCGAACATTAAATAACCGATTTTCAGATCGAAACAGCTTCGAGTTCGATTAATCAGCTTGAAATATGTCAATGAAATGAAGCATAAATGTTGCAAAATTCACACAAATTTACCTCGAAATCAGCAAGACAACAAGTTGATGAATCGGTTTCAAGTGAAAAAACGAGAAAATCAAAGAAGAAGCTTCAAGAAACTCGAGGAAGTTGAATTAACGAAGCTATGAAGAGTGAAGATTTTGGAGTAAGAGAGTAAGGGATTGGAGAGTGGAAAGTGGAAGCAGAAAACGTAACTGAAAAGCATTTTATTTTAATACTATAAAAGAAGAGTGACGTGGCGAGTTTTTAGTAGGGTGTGGTGATGGATTGGGTATGGAATTGCGGGAGATGTCACGTGGGAAAGTTTGAGATGGCCCCGGCGTGGGACCCGTGAAGTGGCTACTACGTTGATTTGATTGGATAGTTTTGCAAATTGAATATATAATCTTGGAGTTTTGTGGGAATTTACTTATGACCTCTTCTTATTTGTTGGATATTTTCTTCGAGGATCTTTTTAGCTTGATATTTTTTTTTTTTTTTTTGGTAACAGTTAACTAGACTCTGAACACGTTTTTTTTCTTCTTCAGAAAAAGAAAATCTCTACTATTAGCAGTCTGGCTAACTCATTACTCTCCAACTGTTTGTTATTGTGAGTGACAATGTTTCCTATCACGTACATGTTTATTCCTTTTTCTCGAAAAATTATTTTGATACGAATGACATGAATTCACTCAAAAAAACTATCTATTTAACACCATATTAATTTGAGAAAACAATATAATCTTAATATGAAAGGATATAAAGGAAATACTTCACTAAAATTTGCTTCATAACACTTACGCTTGCGCCGATTTCTCCCCTTGAATTTTACATTTCTTTTTTCAAAATTTAAAATTATTCTCAAACAACAATAACTGGTGAAAAATATGGTGCAAGTCATTGTTGGTGATTGTAGGTCAAGAGGTAACTAACCTATTAAATTCTAAAAATCAAATTTATTTTTATATTTCTTATTGCAGGTCATTATTGCATCAGTTGAGAAATGTGTTGATTCAGCATAATTTTCGGGAACATAATCAAGTCAGCCTATTAGCTAAAGATAATGTTAGGATCAGGGGCGAATCTACCTTGAGAGTTCGGGGTGATACGGCACCCACCCTCTTCGGCTAAACTTTTGAATATGTAAGTAGATATCTAGGCTAAAACGTATACAGAGATAAAGTGCCACTCAGTGCCACTGGTTCAGGATTGCTGCCTCTTCTTTGCATTTCCCTTTGCTCTTCTCCTTTTGCTAAAGGTAAACTAATATAATCAAAACAAACTATCTAGTCGTTAAGGTACTTTTTAAGCAAATATTTTAATTGGAGGCGTTCTTCCAGTATGTTTCTTTTCAATTTCCTTCCATAATAGAATGTAAATTAAGCTTAAAAAGGAGTAGCTAGGCAAGATGGAACTTGTTTGTTTATGTTTGTGAATATAAGGCTTAATCAACTAATTGAAGTAACAAAAATTTTGTGCCGCTTTTTATCGGTCTTTGTGGCTAGAGGTAAGTATACTGCTTACATAAATAATGACATCCACAATCTCTAAATCCTAAATCTGCCCCTGGCTAGGATGCACTAAAATTATTTTATGTATCTTGTAGTTTTTTATTTATTTATCTCTACAATAGTGGCAGCAATAAATCTAGAAACCTCTTTTGTATGGATACTTAGGGATAATTGTATATACCCCTTAAACCAAATTGGTACTATTTGTTGGTGAAATTACAAGAAGTTAACGGTTGAAAAATAAGATGAAGAAAAATAAATAAATTTTTTTTAGGCTGAGGTGCAGATATCTCACGCTCTTTAAGGAGATTCAAGTTCACTGCGGTAACATCTTCACTGGTCCGACAGTAATACTCTTGACTTGTCCCCTTCAGGATATAATAGCCCAACAACGTCATATGACTCGAACAAACTCTGGACAAGTTGTTGAGTCCAAAGCTCCACCAAATGAATACCTTCCTTCAACAAAAATAATATTCTCTTTTGTAGAGAATAAGTTGGAGACTTAAATTTTCTCCTTCTCTTAACTCTCTTTTTGACTACTCAAAGTTCACTTTTTCGTACACATGACCATATTTTTCCGTACCAAATACAAGGAAGAAACACCACTATTTATAGGTTTAGAATTTCTTCCATGAAATAAATAACTAAGTAGTGGCATAATAAAGTTATAGAACATGGTTGCTGGTTATAAAATTTAACATTTAGTAGGTAATTAGTGGTAGATCATGGCATTAGTGATTTCATGAGATACATCAACATAATAATCACTTTCTTGCCAAATTATAACCACTACATCACAAAGAATAATGCACTTTAATATTATAATTTTAATATTAAAATACACTAACACCAACATTTATACTATTTCCTCTGTCAACTAAAAAAGACTAGTGAAAAAGAAAAACTAAAAACTCGAAGGCTTCCAATCATTATCCTCGTGATGCTAGAAAAAAAATATCTGTGGGGTCGAATTCGATCGCTTGCATGGGGAATATCGGTTTCGAATTCATACGACCGGTATAGATTGGAGTCACTGGTCGATAGGCCAAGATCGAGACATCGAAAGGTGAAGGCCAAGACCGGAGGCCATCAGAATGAAGCTCGAAGCCAAAGCGCCCCAGACGAGATCGTTGAGGTCGATTAGGGTAAAACACCCTAGGGTTAAATTAGCAGATTTGCGTAACTGAAGGACCAGAAATTCCGTGATACGTAAATATCTCGGCGGAAATCATGGCAGAAATCAGTAAAGACGTTAAAACCATTAATTCTAAGGATATTTTACCTTGTAAATAGGTTTTTTACCTTGTATAAGACTCATTCCCCTTCCTATATAAAGGGGCAGCACAATTGTAAAAGGTATCATACAACCAACGATCAATATACAAAAAACTACAGTCTATTCTAGTTATTTTCTCGATCTATCTGCTTCATATTTTATCTTAGAGAGTTCTACCACAGTGAAGCTATTTTATATTGGTGGTTTGCTTTCTTTCTTGACTTACTTATTGAATTCAGTCTTTGTTTTCATTCATTCTTTATTTGTGTCAAACCAAATCACGTGTCCTTAAAATCACGTACAAATTTAATTGTTATCCGAAGCCAAGGGTAAATAGTTTGGCGCCCACTGTGGGGCTAAGGATAATAGTGAGTGTTTGATACAATTTTCTGTCACACAAATTATTTTACGCTTGTTCTTTGAAGAATTTTTGATTTCAGGTTACAATACAATCATGTCACACTCACAATCTGTGCCTCTGTACGTCGATGGCGAGTTTGACCACCAGGGCGAAAACAACAACGTAGCGCCCGGTGATGAAATTCCAGTCGACGCTAATTCACAAATGGCGGTCGATGTGGATCGGACTACTGTCCCGTCAAATAGTGTTCGTAGAGAACACCGTTCAACAACTCAAAACGACAAAGGAGATGGGATTAACCTCAGAATGATCTTCAACATGTTGCAAGCCCAGCAAGCGGCCATTGCCCAACTGCAAAATTGGAGCCAAATTTCGAATAAGGTTGAGGTCGGTCCTTCTCAGGGAACCATCCCTGACGAACCAATCGCAGAGGAACCGAGCGAAGGCGGATCGGGGGCGAATTCCGGGATCATGAAGATGCTCAAGGAACTAACCAGATGAGTCGAGTCTGGCAAAAAGAAGATCGAGGCCAACGACAAAAAGGTGGAGACATATAACTCGAGGGTGGATAAAATCCCAGGAGCACCCCCGATATTGAAAGGCTTAGATTTCAAGAAATTCGTGCAGAAACCTTTCCCGTCAAGCGCCGCTCCAAAACCCATACCGAAGAAGTTTCGCATGCCAGAAATTCCCAAATACAACGGGGCATCTAATCCAAACGAGCATGTGCCAGCGTACACATGCGCCATAAAGGGAAATGATTTAGAAGACGATGAGATCGAGTCCGTTCTCTTGAAGAAATTCGGAGAAACCTTGTCAAAGGGGGAAATGACTTGGTATCACAATTTGCCCCCGAATTCCATCGATTCTTTTGCCATGCTTGCGGATACCTTCATAAAATCACATGCAGGTGCCATCAAAGTGGAGACGCGAAAATCGGACCTGTTCAAAGTTAGACAAAAGGATAACGAGATGCTTAGGGAATTTGTATCTCGTTTTCAGATGGAACGGATGGACTTGCCACCGGTCACTGACAATTGGGCCGTACAAGCCTTCACCCAAGGCTCAACGCTCGAAGTTCGATAGCTTCGCAGCAGCTTAAATAGAGCTTCATTGAATATTCGGCCGCCACTTGGGCAGATATACACAATCGATATCAGTCAAAGATCAGGGTCGAGGATGACTAACTTGGAGCCCCTTCGGGATCTACTTACCCCATCAGAACTCATGATAGGGTTCGAAGGGATATTTATCAAGAACCTAGGTCTAGCAGAGACAGGCATCGACCATATCCTGGGGACAGAAAGTCATTCCAGCAAGGTAGGGCTCCCCGAGACGAGAAAGGGGGAACGATCATAATCGGAACAACCGAGGACCCTTGATGAGAAACAACTTCGAAAGAACCACTGGTCATCGAGAAGCACCGCGACTATCGAAATACAACTTCAACGTCGATTCAGCTACTCTCGTGTCGGCCATCAGTCGTATTAAGGATACTAAGTGGCCTCGACCGCTGCAGTCGGACACTGCCAAAAGAGACCCCAGTTTGATATGCAAATATCATGGAACGCATGGGCACAGGACAGAAGACTGTCGACAATTGAGAGAGGAGGTGGCACAGTTGCTCGAAAATGGGTATCTTCGAGAGTTTTTGAGCGACCGAGTCAAAAGCCATTATGGGAATAGGAACAAGCAAGTGAATCAGGAGGAGCCGCGTCACACAATTAATATGATCATCGGCGGGGTAGATGCACCCCAAGGTCCAGTAGTAAAGCGCACTAAGATATCCATCACCTGGGAAAAGCGCAGTCGGGATTATGCGATGGAGGGAATCTTGCATTTCAGCGAAGAAGATGCAGAAGGAATCATGCAATCTCACAACGACGCGTTAGTAATATCGGTGCTTGTACACAAAACAAAAGTAAAGCGCGTACTATTCGATCCTGGTAGTTCGGCCAACATAATCCGATCATGGTTTATCGAACAGCTCGGGCTGACAGACCGAATTATCCCTGTAGTTCGGATTGTCAATGGATTCAACATGGTATGCGAAATGACTAAAGGCGAAATAACATTACTGGTAAACACTGCCGGTACCATTCGAGAAATAAAATTCTGCGTGATTGACGGAGACATAAGGTACAGTGCCCTGCTCGGGAGACCGTGGATTCACGATATGAGGGCTGTACCCTCAATACTACACCAAGTGTTGAAATTCCCATCGACTGATGGGATTGTAACAGTTTACGGGGAACAGCCAGCTATGAAAGAGATGTTCGCAGTAGAGGAAGCAGTACTGATACCAGCAGCTCCTTCTCAAAGGGTCAAATAGCAATCACAGGCATCGCCTTCGACAAACGAAGGTGAACAGGAGCATCTCGAAGATGATAACCATGGGGTCCCCCGGTCATTCATCGCTCCCGATGAATCTGACGCAACTAAATCAACGGTCGAAGAACTCGAGCAATTTTCACTCCGAGAAGACTCGCCGGATCGAAAGGTATACCTGGGCTCGGGCCTAAGTTCCGAGCTCTGGACAAAACTTATACAATTTCTTATAGCAAACGAAGATTCTTTCGCTTGGTCCCATCTCGACATAACAGGTATACCACCATAGATAACAACCCACAAGCTAAGCATTGATCCGAAATTCTGGTCGGTCAAGCAAAAAAGTAGGGCTCAATCCGAAGTCAAACAAGCGTTCATCAAGGATGAGGTAACTAAGCTTTTAAAAATTTGGTCCATTCGGGAAGTTAAATACCCAGAATGGTTAGCAAACGTAGTTGTAGTCCCTAAAAAGGGAAATAAATTAAGAATGTGCATAGATTATAAGGACTTGAACAAGGCATGCCCTAAAGATTCTTTTCCTTTACCCAATGTCGATCGCACGATTGATGCTACTGCTGGCCATGAGACCCTTAGCTTTCTCGATGCTTACTCTGGCTATAACCAAATACGAATGGACCAGGATGATAAGGAAAAGACATCCTTCATTACTACGTATGGTACATACTATTATAACGTGATGCCATTCGGGTTAAAGAATGCAGGGGCCACTTACCAATGCCCAGTAAACAAAATATTCGAAGAACAACTAGGAAAAACAATGGAGGTTTATATTGATGATATGTTAGTTAAGTCCCTGCGAGCAGAGGACCATTTGAGCCATTTGCAGGAGACGTTCGATGTGCTGAGACGGTACAACATAAAGTTGAACCCGGAGAAATGCGCATTTGGTGTGGGCTCGGGAAAATTCCTCGGTTTCATGGTCTCGAATCGAGGAATAGAAATCAATCCCGAGAAGATCAAAGCCATCGAAGACATTACAATTGTAGATAGTGTAAAGGCCGTACAAAAGCTGACAGGCCGAATAGCCGCTTTGGGCCGATTCATCCCGAGATCGTCAGATAGGAGTCACCGATTTTTCAAGTTGTTGAAAAAGAAGAACAATTTCTCGTGGAATCCGGAGTGTCAGCGCGCGTTAGAAGAACCTAAGAGGTACCTCTCTAGCCCACCTTTGCTGCATACACCAAAAACAGGTGAGCGACTATACCTCTACCTTGCCTTCTCGGAGGTAGCGGTAAGTGGGGTCCTGGTTCGAGAAGAACAAGGTACGCAGTTTCCTATTTATTATGTTAGTAGAACCTTAGGCGAGGCCGAACTAGATACCCGCATTTAGAAAAATTAGCACTCGCTTTATTGAGTGCCTCCAGGAAACTAAAACCCTTTTCCAATGCCATCCCATATGTTAGTAACAACTTACCCACTGAGAAATATAATGCACAAGCCCGAGCTATCTAGCCGATTGGCCAAGTGGGCTATCGAAGTAAGCGGGTACGATATCGAATATCGGCCCCGAACTGCGATTAAATCTCAAGTGTTGGCAAATTTCGTCGCCAATTTTGCGCCGTCGCTAATACCCGAGGTCGAGAGAGAATTAATGACCGAATCGAGGACTCCTTCGAGAGTGTGGACTCTGTTCACAGACGGCGTCTCGAACACGAAAGGATCGGGGCTTGGTATCGTGCTAAAGCCCCCGACTGGGAATACAATTCGATAGTCTATCAAGACTGTAAAATTAACTAACAACGAAGCGGAGTATGAAGCTATGATTGCAGGTTTAGAGCTGGTCAAAAGCCTGGGAGCGGAGATAATCGAAGCCAAGTGCGAATGCAGAGGTATTTGGACAAGCTTCAAGTCACACTGCATAGGTTCAAAGAATGGACCTTGCAACACATACCTCGAGAGCAAAACAGTGAGGCCGACGCCCTCGCCAATTTGGGATCATCGGTCGAAGATGATGAGATCGAGTCCGAGAAGGTCGTACAGCTTTTGAGGTCGGTGGTGGAGGAAGGTCATGCCAAAATCAATTCAACGGGTTTGACCTGGGATTGGAGGAACAAGTATATAGAGTATCTCAGCTCAGGTAATCTCCCTTCGGACCCCAAAGAATCGAGAACATTACGCACAAAGGCAGCTCGGTTCTGTTTATCCGATGATGGAACCCTATTCAGAAGGACATTTGGTGGCCCCCTCGCAATATGTCTAGGACCGGGTGACACAGAGTATATTTTAAGGGAAATACACGAAGGCACATGCGGGAATCACTCCGGCGTCGAATCCTTGGTTCGTAAAATAATCTGAGCTGGCTATTATTCGATGGATATGGAAAAAGATGCAAAGGAGTTTCCTTCAAAAGTGTAACGAGTGCCAAAGGCACGCACCGATGATCCACCAGCCCAAGGAGACGCTACATTTGGTCTTGTCGCCGTGGCCATTCATGAAATGGGGAATGGATATCGTCGGCCCTCTCCCCTACACGCCAGGTAAGGCTCAATTCATTCTTTTTATGACTGACTACTTCTCCAAATGGGTTGAAGCGCAGGCATACGAGAAAGTTAGGGAAAAGGAAGTGATCGACTTCATATGGGATCACATCGTATGTCGATTTGGGATGCCATCAGAGATCGTGCAATAATGGCAAGCAATTCATCGGCAGCAAAGTGACGAAGTTCTTTGAAGACAACAAGATCAAAAGGATCCTATCGACACCCTATCACCTCAGCGGAAACCGACAAGCTGAATCGGCCAACAAAACTATAATTCGAAACCTAAAGAAAAGGTTAACCGACGCGAAGGGAAAATGGAAAGAAATATTGCCTAAAGTTTTATGGGCATATCGCACAACCGAGAAAACCAGCACCGGGGCCACTCCTTTCTCTCTAGTGTACGATGCTGGAGCGTTGATACCAGTCAAAGTAGGCGAACTGAGTATTATATTCCGCTACGCAACCTAAGAATCGAATCGCGAAGCTATGAATACCAATTTGGAATTATTGGATGAAAGAAGGGAAGCAACCCTTGTTTGAAAGGCCGCCCAAAAGCAAAAGATTGAAAGGTACTACAACCGGAGGGCCCATCTTCGACACTTCAACATCGGAGACCTAGTGCTTAGAAAAATCACACCCAATACTCGAGACCCGAACGAAGGAAAGTTAGGGCCGAACTGGGAAGGGCCTTACACTATCTTAAAGATCACCAGAAAGGGATCTTACAAGTCTTGGAATAATGGATGGCAAACAACTGCCGAACAATTGGAACATAAACCACTTGAAACGATACTATTGTTGAGGTATGATCTTTCATTCTTCGTTTATTTGTTTTATCTTACTAACACCTGCAGGTATCAAATGAAGTAACTTTGAGCCGGAAAGCACAGGACACTAGGACTGAAAGCACGCGTTGCACTCTTTTTTCCTTCGACTGGTTTTGTCCCAAATTGGTTTTTACGGCAAGGTTTTTAATGAGGCAACCGAGAAACGTGCTAACTTAGATCGGTCGCATATCGAAGGCAACAATGTTCGGTGCCAAACTTCGATCGACCTCAAATATCAGAAGACTGCTTAGCTACTTCAATTCACTGCTTAGCCACTTCAATTCGGGGGAACTTCTCATAGATCATTAGGAATCGATGTAAGGGTCAAACGGTCAAAAGAACCGTGCCCAAATAGATTGATCTATCCCCTATGCAAATTGTACAAGCACTTGAATGCTAATAAAAGTTCTTTGGCATCGATATCTTGTCTCCGAGCCCAAGGGCCATTTCGATTTTTGTTGTTCAATCAAAAAATTAGCATTGCTCAAAGTCTCATACGAAAATCAGGCAAAGGGGAATAAGACCTGTTAAGGCGAACCCCGATTTCTTAAAAGGCTAAGGCCGTATCGAGCTAATAAAACTCGAAGGGTAGTAAGACCTGTTAAGGCGAACCCCGATTTCTTAAAAGGCTAAGGTCGAATCGAGCCTATAAAACTCGAAGGGGAGTAAGACCTGTTAAGGCGAACCCCGATTTCTTAAAAGGCTAAGGCCGCATCGAGCTGATGAAACTCGATGGGAAATGAGACCTACCTCAGACCCTTCTTGAAGCTTAGACCTTACCAAATCGGTCAAAGAAAGGGAAAATCTGCTAAGGCATATCTTGAAATTGGCTAAGTCTAAACTAAGCATGAAGGACAGAAAATTCTACAAGTTGAGCCATCGGTTCTAAGTACGAAGAATCAAAATAAGTCAAGCAAGGAAGGGAAAGAAAGGGAGATCTTTATATATATGTATGTATATATATATATATATATATATATATATATATATATATATATATATATATATGAACAAAGTATGTTACAGAAATGGGGATTTCAAAAAAAAAAGTACATATTATACAAAAGAGGCGCTTTATTAAGAATTATCGGAGTCTTCTTCTTCTTCTTCTTCTTCTTCTTCTTTTTCTTCTTCTTCTTCTTCTTCTTCTTCTTCTTCTTCTTCATCTTCTTCTTCTGGGAAGGCCTGTTTTCTGGCTTCGGCTTCGATCTTTTTTGCATCATCGATCTCGGTAGATAGATCGAAGCCCCAAGCTTGTAACTCTTCAAGAACAGACAGGCGGGTTTGGCACTTAGTATATTCGACCAAAATCTTTGATTGTTCCTGACCAGCCTCGGCATCGGCCCTGTATTGGGCTACTAACTTGTCGGCCTCAGCTTTGGATGCAGCAACCTCCGATTTTGCCGATTGCAGCTCGTTGACCAAAATTTCACGATCCGAAGTGAGCGTCTCGACTTGGGATTGAAGCATATCGGTGCTCTTAGTCAGAGTCCCGATTTTCTCTTGTGCCTCTGAAAGTTGATTTTCCAAAGAAACCATTTGAGCTTGAAGGGCCTCTTTTTCTGAAGTCAGCAGACCGGTCTTGGTTCTCCATTCATTGGTTTCTACTTGGCCTCACTCACCGCAGATCGGAATTTGCTTATTCAGTCAACTTGTTGCCCCATCTGGTCGATCATGCCAGAATATTCTTTAAGCATAAAGTCTAGTTCGGCCCGAAGGGTCGACATCTTCCCTTCGAGCCGCTCACGACGTGCCTTTTCTTCCCTTTGTCGAAGAAAAGCCTCATGATGAAGCACCGAGGCCTACAAGTACAAGAGAAAATATGACAGTTAGTCAAAGTTTGAAATGTAAAATGGCAAGGCTTATCGGAAGTTTACCTTATTTGATGCTTGTTGAGTCTCATTGAACAAGCAGGCTGCATCCACCTCATCCATTGCGGCCTGATCTTCTTCGGTCACCAAACACCGAAGATAATTAGCCACCCCCACAGGCGCAGAAAGGACCCTAGCATCTTCGGGAATGGCAAACCTTATTATTCATTTTCGATCAGGGTCTGAACTCCAAGCAGGAAATCTATCGACCAGCTTTGGACCGAAAGATGCTTTGCTCGTTCCGGTGGAGGGACTCTTCCTCGGCACTTCGAGCCCAAAAGTGTCCGCCAATGGCACGCCGTCGAAGAAATCTTGAAAAGGTCCTTCTAGTATAGGACCTTTGCTCAGGGAATGTGCTTTTGTGGCTCGGGCTTCGTTAAAAGTTGACTCCAAAAAAGAAGGGGAGTCCATCATTTCTGGGGGGGCCCAGGATTCCCTGCGTCGCCTCTCCCGCATCGGCAGAAGCCCCAGTTCTCGCTCCCATCTCGGGGCCCTCTACTCGATGAAGATGAGTTTCATCGGCTCTTTTCTCGGGGACTACCCGAGATGGCTCACTGCCCAAAAGTTCGAGGTCTTCTCCTTCCTCGGACTCGTCGTCCAATCGATAAGCGATGTCCGAGATTTTGAGTCTATGAGCTATACTTTTCTTCGGCTTCTTCCTCTCGAGCCCAGAAGAACTGGGGACTTCTTTTGTCACAACCCAAGCCGGAGGGCCGCGACTGGCACCGGACCCTACCCTACGGACGTCGGCGTACCCTTCATCTAACTTTCCTTATTATCTATAAGGCTTGTCATATGCATATAATCTCGAATAATAATTATAATGAACCGAGACATCATGCCATGATACGAACATACTTATATACATAATATGGCCAACAAGGCTGCAATGCAAAACCATAAAACAAAATACATACGTTTGCCGACAAGGCAATTCAGCTGTACATAAGTCAACCCATCACTTGTCTATGCATAAATTGACAATTGTCTATGAGCCTCTACAAAAACGTACATAATGCAACCTATGTCGGAACAGGGGCCCCGACATGCCCAAAATAGAATGGATACCAAGACTGTGGCAAGTCCGAAGGATGGATCTCGCCAATATCTGCTGAACTGGGTAGCCTACTGTGGTGGGGGAGCTTCGTCTATTTGCCCGCTCGGACCTGCAGCACGACATGCAGTG
>MCJB01050200.1:0-35547 GCA_002018475.1 Nicotiana obtusifolia
ATTGAGTTTGCGTACAATAATAGCTACCACTCTAGCATACAGATGGCGCCATATGAGGCTTTATACGGGCGGAAGTGCAGGTCCCCTATTGGTTGGTTTGATGTCGGTGAAACAAAGCTATTAGGACCTGAGTTGGTGCAACAAGCGGTAGAGAAAGTTAAGTTAATTCAAGAAGGTTATTAATAGCTCAGAGCCGACAAAAGTCATATGCAGATAACCGACGTAGAGATCTAAAGTTTGCCATGGGAGATTGGGTATTTTTGAAAGTATCGCCTATGAAAGGCATAATGAGATTCGGCAAGAAAGGCAAGCTTAGCCCCAGGTATGTCGGGCCGTATCAAATCGTGCAGAGAATTGGCCAAGTTGCTTATAAACTTGATTTGCCACCAGAGCTAGAGGCAGTCCATCCGGTCTTTCATGTCTCCATGCTTCGTAAATGCTTAGGAGATCCTTCTCATATCACCCCTATTGAGGATATTCAAGTTACTGAGGACTTGTCGTACGAGGAATTTCCTGTCGCCATCTTAGATCGTCAAGTTCGTAAATTGAGAACTAAGGAGGTAGCTTCGGTTAAGGTATTGTGGCGGAATAATAATGTAGAAGAGATGACGTGGGAGGCTGAAGAAGATATGAAAGCCCGATACCCCCATTTGTTCCAGACTTAAGGTGCTATTGCTGAGTCAGGTGCAGCAAGTACATCTCGGACCACGGTAAATAACAGTTAAGGTGAGTTATGGCTAACTTATTTTGAGAGTTGAGATATCCCTCAACATCCGAGGACGAATGTTCCTAAGGGGGGGAGGGTGTTATAACCCATATTTGTACGTGTTAGATTACACTGTAAGATAGTATACCTTGGTTCGAGAAGAGAATTACCTTTGAGACAATAAGAGTTTAGTCCTATTGGTCCTAAACGATGCAAAGGTGTATAAGGGCGGTTAACAAGTATTAGAGGATAAACGAGTTAAGGATGTTGTAACTCGCGTTTTTGGAAAAATCGAGAGGTGGTTAACATCACCAAGAGGTCATGTTTTAAGGTATTTGGATGATATGATATCCGTTTCATAAGTCTTGAAGTCGAAAGAGTTATGAAACAAAAGTCAACGAAAGTTGTTCTAACTTAGGTTCACAATTTTACTTAAACGATAGGTAAAATGTTTCTGCGATTTTCTCCCAATTTACAAGGAATTACGGGGTGATCTACCTACCAAATTAAAGGTCTATGAGTCTAGTTTCCAATACTTCAAACCGTTTGTCAATACTATCTTGGAGTATTGAGATAATTGCATTTCCGTAGAACTACGCAGGCTGGTAGGTGACAAGTAGGTGCATCACCTACTTGCAAAAATTAAGGGCAAAAATTTAAAAGCCCCAAGTCAGTTAAGAGAGGGATTTTAAAAGCTTCTAAAGCCAGTTAATTCACTATTATTTCACAGCCTCAAAACTGAAAAGAACCCCTGCAACCCCTCCCCAAAATAATACCACACAAACCCTAATTGATTTTCCCCTCTTTCAAGTTCTAGTTGAAGGTAAACCCTAGAGTTTGAGGAACCAAAGCAAGGGCTGAGTTACCTAACAATCAAGGTGAGTTTACTGCTCTATTTAATACATTTTTTCTACTCTTAATTCTTGGTAAGTCGTTCTATGTGTGTAAGAACTCACGGGACGGTGATCGGAAGCCATGAGTTCGAGTTATTCACTTGTAGCGGACTGTTTTATGGACTGTTTTGTGTTGCTGTAAAGCTGCGTGTTATACTACTGATTTGTGGAGTTTTGGATGAGGAAGGGTGTGGAGAAACACCATATATATTTAGGGTTGTGGCCTGATAGTTTTTCATAACATTTCCGGATCGTTTGACACGACCCTAGTGGCCATTGTACGTATGAAGTGATTGGTTTGTGCGTGGACTGTTTTGGGAGGCTCAATATGATTCTTATTGATGTTGTTTGGTTGTTTGGTGACTGTTTGGACTTGTGTGAAGTCATATATGTAGGGGAGGTGCTGTCCATTTTATTGCAAAATAGGTTACAGTCGGTACATAATAGTTCCGACGCTTAAACGATAACGGTAGTGTCATTTCTCTTATTGTAGACTAAGAAGCCGTGGAAGTTTCATAGCTTGAGATTGCAAAGTATTGCAAGGTATGTGAGACTATCCTTTTCCTTCTTTTTCACGACTCTGACTGTACACAATGCAATGAACGAACCCCAAAGATACTCTACTCTTAGAAGGTAGCAGTACATATATTGTTTCCCCTCTTATGGGAGGATTGATATGTTATTATTTCACCATGGTAGTATGACTCTTATGAGTCCAACATGCATTATCTATTTTACTCTACCGACCGCGCTATAGTCGGCCGGGTATGGCACCTATTGTGCAACTATACATATGTATATGTTTTACAATACTTAGTCACGCTATAGTCGACAGCTATCTTACTCTACCGAGCCGCGCTATAGTCGGCCGGGTATGGCACCTATTGTGCAACCACTGATCAGTCGGGTATGATAATGAGGAGGCCCACAGAGGCATATGTGTGAGATGATGATGAGGCCCACAGAGGCGTATATATGTATATGATGATTTTCAAAAGGATATAAATATATGTATATGCATATGCACGTCAGGCATGACATGGTTAATTGCCCTCAGAGGCATTCAGATGGTACATGTTGTATGTCTCTTATCCTGATGCTTATTATTGCTATTGCATTATGTTTCCTGTTTTACATACTCAGTACATTATCCGTACTGACGTCCTTTATTTTTGGACGTTGCATAACGTGCTGCAGGTCCAGGCAGACAGATAGACGAGGCTTCCCCACTGCAGTAGGCTACTCAGTTAAGCAGATATTGGCGAGATCCATCCTTCGGACTTGCCACAGTCTTGGTATGCATTTTGTTGTAGGCATTATGGGCATGTCGGGGCCCTGTTCCGACGTAGGTTGCATTATATACGTTTTTGTAGAGGCTCATAGACAAGTGTCAATTTATGCATAGATAAGTGATGGGTTGACTTATGTACAGTCGAATTGCCTTGTCGGCAAACGTATGTAATTTGTTTTATGGTTCTGCATTGCAGCCTTGTTGGCTATATTATGTATATAAGTATGATCGTATCATGGTATAATGTCACGTATCATTATAATTATTATTCGAGATTATATGCATATGACAAGCCTTATAGATAATAAGGAAAGTTAGATGAAGGGTACGCCGGCGCCCGTAGGGTAGGGTCCGGTGGCCGTCGCGGCCCTTCGGCTTGGGTCGTGACATGGGCTTTGTCCCCTAAGCATATTGTGACGTATTCGTTCTAATTTTGGATAGATTCGGTGCGCGTAGAGGCCAATTCGAGGGACAAAGGCGTCGCGGACTAAGGATTTAGCCGGTTCGAGGTGAATAGTGATTGTAAATGATGTTTTGAGGGTTTGAAACCACGGATTGTACATCGTAGTGCTATATTTAGGTGAGACACGCGCTCGATGATGAGCGTGGGGTCGTTTACTATAGGGGATTGTGACTTGGTCCGTCCCGATTGATGATTTTTACCGCATATTTGACTGAAACTTATTTGTTATCATCATGATTTGGGCTGATTGTCATATTTGGGCTTCGTGCCAATTACAACTCAGCCACTTTTACTCAGTTTTGAGACTTAAATAATATTTTAATGATGTTTTTGGGATGAGAACTACTGTTTTACTATGCCCGAGGGGATTGTGATGATTTTCTGACTTAGTGCAGCCGAGGGCCAGATGTGAGGATATACT
This sequence comes from Nicotiana obtusifolia, assembly GCA_002018475.1. Classification (NCBI taxonomy): domain Eukaryota; kingdom Viridiplantae; phylum Streptophyta; class Magnoliopsida; order Solanales; family Solanaceae; genus Nicotiana; species Nicotiana obtusifolia. Next base: position 3,775 of record MCJB01050200.1, read on the forward strand.
GAGTGATATGAGGCCAAGGGCCTAAGATACTTTATATGCCACGACGTGGCTTGTAACTAATATGAGGCCGAGGGCCTGAGATACTTTATATACGCCACGAGGTGGCTTGAATGATATGAGGCTGAGGGCCTAGATTTGATGCCATGAGGTGGCTTGATATTGCGCTTGGGCCGTAAGGGGCCCCTCCCGGAGTCTGTACACCCCCAGTGAGCGCGGTTACCCATTGTGATGTGAGATATAGCCCGAGGGGCTGATACTGTTCCATGTGATAGCCGAGGGGCTGGTATTTTTCTGAGATTTGAGCCCGAGGGGCTGGTACTGTTCTGTGATATTGCCCGAGGGGCGGAATTGTTGATAAGGAGATTTACTTCATTTCTCACTGATTTACTATTTTCAAATGATGTTTTATTCCTTCCTTATAGAATGCCTTGTGCTTTACATGTTTTCTTACTTTCAGTCGTTATTTATATTTATTACTCACTGGGTCAGAGTACTCACATTAATCCCTGCACCATGTGTGCAGATTCAAGCGTTTTTGGTTCCGCTCCAGAGTGCCGACTCCTACCGTCCAGGCGGTGATTCAGAGACTACGAGGTAGCGTTGGCGTCCGCAGCCCCGTATCTCCCTTATCTTATAGTTTCCATGTTTTTCAAACAGTTGCGCCAGATATTGTATTTAGTAAACTTGTATCAGGATCCATAGTTGCTCATGACTTATGACACCTCGGTTTGGGCGGTGTCGGGATGGTTTCTATTATGGTTAGCTATTTTTTCGCGAATGATTGCTACTAAATAATGCTTACATTGTTTTCATGTTAATTAAATGCTTAAAACTAGATTTTGGTTAAACTGGCTGGCCTTGTCTTCACGAGACGCGCCATCACGACCAGGTTCGCGGTTAGGGTCGTGACAAGTTCGTATCAGAGCCTAGGTTACATAGGTCTCACGAGTCATGAGCTAGTTTAGTAGACCCTCGCGGATCGGTACGGAGACGTCTGTATTTATCCTCGAGATGCTGCAGAACCTTTTAGGAAAAACTTCATATTCTTGAAATTCTTGTCATGCGCGCTTGTTGATCCAAGCACTAAACTTTTGTTATCCTATTCTCTCATAGATAGTGAGGACGCGAGCTATCGGACGAGGTGGACGACCACCAGCGCCACCCACTAAGGACACAAGAGGTCATGGACGCGGTCGTGGTCGTGGAAGAGGCAGAGCAGCGAGGGCAACACCTGTTGATCCACCAACTGCCCAGCTCAAGATCAGGCTCCAGCAGCACTAGTTCAGGTATTAGTTGTGCCCATCGTGATTCCGGGTCTTCAGGAGGCCTTGGCTCAGATCTTATTCATTTGCAATGGCCTAGCTCAGGCAGTTTCAGCCACCACAGCAGCAGCAACTTCACAGGCCAGGGGACGCAATCAAACCCCCGCTTCTCGCACATCTGAGCAGGTAGTGCAGGGACTTCAGACGCCGGGGGCACCTCATGCGCAACCGGTTGCACCAGCCTAGGAGTTCATGGTACCATTTATGCCGGATGATGAGCAGCGCCGTCTCGAGAGGTTTGGCAGCCTCCAGCCTCCGTCATTCAGTGGTGCTTAGGGTAAGGATGCCAGGTTTTTCTTGATAAGTGTCAGCGGATGCTCCGTACAGCAGGGATTCATGTGCTTAGTGGTGTGGCATTTACCACCTTTAAGTTTTTTGGAGCTGCCTTCACTTGGTGGGAGGCGTATGAGAGGTGTAGGCCGGTTGGTGCACCGCCCCTTACTTGGCAGCAGTTCTCCACTCTTTTCTTGTAGAAGTATGTGCCACAGTCCCGCAGAGAAGAGTTGCGTAGACAGTTTGAGCGGTTGCGATAGGAGAATATGACTATGTAACAGTATGAGTCGAGGATTTCTGAGTTGGCTCGTCATGCCGTCGGGATGGTTCCGACAGATCATGAGAGGATCAGGAGATTTGTTGATGGCCTTAACTATCATCTCCGTTTTCTTATGACCAGAGAGAGAGTTTTGGGTGCTACGTTCGAGGAGGTGGTTGATATCACTCGTGAGATTGAGATGGTTCGTCGTCAGGAGCGAGAGGAGAGGGAGGCCAAGAGGCCTCAAGGATCGGGCAGTTATAGTGGTACTCCTTCAAGGGGCGAGCTTCAGCATGGTAGAGGTCATTCTTTCAGGCCTGCTCAGTGAGCCCGTTCAGAGTATCGCGGGGCATCTTCAGGTCGTGGTTATCATGGGTCGCAGCAGGGCCAGTCGTCACTCAACGCCCTTCCAGCTCAAAGTTCAGCTCGTGCTCAGTAAGCCCAGGGTTCTTCTATGCCGAGTACATCTGCTAGACACTCTGGTGCGAGGGGTTCCCTTCCGTCCTCTTCTCCAGCACCAGGGAGCTGTTATGAGTGTGGCGAGAGGGGCCACATGTGGAGGTAGTGTCCTCATCGTGGTGCTAGTTCATCTCAGCAGAGGGGTCAGCCCTCGACTTCTGCTCCAGCTACTTCACCACCCGCCCATCCAACTAGCGCTGGAGGTTAGGAAGCCAGGGGTCATCCTAGAGGGGGAGGTTGATCAGGCGGTGGCCAGGCTCGTTTCTATGCTATTCCAAGAAGGACAGATGCCATTACTTCAGATGTTGTCATTACAGGTATTGTTTCAGTGTGCCACAAAGATGCCTCTATATTATTTGATCCCGGTTCCACCTATTCTTATGTGTCCTCATATTTTGCTCATTATTTTGGTACGCCCCGGGAGTTTCTTGCTTTACCTGTTCATGTGTCTACCCCGGTGGGCGATACTGTTATTGTAGACCATGTGTACCGGTCATATGTGGTGACGATTGGGTGTCTGAAGACACGAGTGGACCTATTGCTATTGAGCATGGTGGATTTTGATGTCATTTTGGGCATGGATTGGTTATCTCCGTGTCATGCTATTCTTGATTATCATGCTAAGACAGTCACTTTGGTTATGCGGGGTGCCGCGGATCGAGTGGCGTGGTGTGACTGATTATGTTCCTTGTAGAGTGATATCGTTCTTGAAGGCCCAGCGTATAGTTGGGAAGGGTTGCCTTTCATATCTAGCGTTTGTGAGGGATGTTGGAGCTGAGTTTCCTAGCATTGATTCTGTTCCAGTTGTGAGGGATTTTTTCGATGTATTTCTTGCAGACCTACCGGGCATGCCACCGGACAGGGATATTGATTTTGGTATTGACCTGGTGCCGGGCACTCAGCCCATTTTATTTGCCTCGCATTGATGATTTATTTCACCAGCTTCAGGGAGCGCGAGTGTTCTCCAAGATTGATCTCCGTTCGGGTTATCACCAGTAGAAGATCAGGGATTCAGATATTCTTAAGACTACTTTCATGACTAGATATGGTCACTATGAGTTTCTTGTTATGTCTTTCGGGCTAACCAATGGCCCAGCATCGTTCATGCATTTGATGAACAGTGTATTTCGGCCTTATCTAGATTCTTTCATTATTGTATTCATTGATGATATTCTAGTGTACTCGTGTAGTCTGGAGGAGCAAGCGGAGCATTTGCGACTTGTATTGCAGAGATTGAGGGAGGAGAAGCTTTATGCAAAATTCTCTAAGTGTGAGTTTTGGCTCGGTTCTGTAGCTTTCTTGGGACACGTAGTGTCCAGCGAGGGTATTCAGGTTGATCCAAGGAAGATAAAGGCACTTCAGAGTTGGCCTAGACCGTCCTCGACCACAGAGATTCGTAGTTTTCTTGGATTGGCAGGCTATTATTGCCGGTTTTTTAAGGGATTCTCATCCATTGCATCGCCCTTGACCAAATTGACTCAGAAGGGTGCTCCATTTGTATGGACTGACGAGTGTGAGGAGATCTTTTAGAAGCTCAAGACAGCCTTGACCACAGCTCTAGTAATGGTTTTGCCATCCGCTTCAGGTTCATATACCGTGTATTGTGATGCTTCGAGAGTTGGGATTGGTTGTTTATTGATGCAGGAGGGTAGAGTTATTTCTTATGCTTCTCGTCAATTGAAGCCCCATGAGAAGAACTACCCCGTTCATGATTTGGAGCTGGCTGCCATAGTTCATGCATTGAAGATTTGGAGGCATTACTTGTATGGTGTATCTTGTGAGGTGTTTACTGATCATCGTAGCCTTCAGCATTTGTTCAAGCAAAGGGATCTTAATTTGAGGCAGCGGAGATGGTTGGAGTTGCTCAAGGATTATGATATCACTATATTGTACCATTCTGGAAAGCCCAATGTGGTGGCCGATGCTTTGAGCCGAAAGGCAGTGAGTGTGGGGAGTTTGGCATATATTCCAGTTGGGGAGAGACGCCTTGCAGTGGATGTTCAGGCCTTGGCCAATTGGTTTGTGAGATTAGATATTTCGGAACCTAGTCGGGTGTTGGCTTATGTGGTTTCTCGGTCTTTCGTATATGATCGCATCATAGGGCGCCAGTATGACGATCTGCATTTGCTTGTCCTTAGGGACAAAATTCAGCATGATGATGCCAGAGATGTGACCATCGACGATGATGGAGTGTTGAGGATGCATGGCCGGATTTGTGTGCCCAATGTGGATGGGCTTCGGGAGTTGATTCTGGAGAAGGCTCATAGCTCGCGGTATTTCATTCATCCAGGTGCGGAGAAGATGTATCAGGACTTGAGACAGCACTATTGGTTCAGAAGAATGAAGAAAGATATTGTGGGATTTGTAGCTTGGTGTCTCAACTGTCAACAGGTAAAATATGAGCATCAGAGACTGGGTGACTTGCTTCAGCAAATGGCTATTCCCGAGTGGAAGTGGGAGCGGATCACTATGGACTTTGTTATTTGGCTTCCACGGGCTTTGAAGAAGTTCGATGCTATTTGGGTGATTGTGGATCGGCTGACCAAGTCCGCGCACTTCATTCCTGTGTGTACTACCTATTCTTCAGAGCGGTTGGTAGGGATTTATATCCGGGAGATTGTTCGATTACATGGTGTCCCAATTTCTATCATTTCAGATAGAGGTACTCAGTTTACTACGCAGTTTTGGAGAGCCGTGCAGAGTAAGTTGGGTACTCAGGTGGAGTTGAGCACGGCTTTTCATCCTCAGACGGACGGGCAGTCCGAGCGTACTATTCAGATATCGGAGGACATGTTGCGTGCATGTGTTATTGATTTCGGAGGTTCATGGGATGAGTTCCTACCACTTGCAGAGTTTGCTTATAACAACAGCTACCAGTCGAGTATTCAGATGGCTCCGTATGAGGCTTTGTATGGGAGGGGGTGTAGATCTCCAGTTGGTTGGTTCGAGCCCAGCAAGCCTAGGCTATTTGGGACTGATTTGGTTCAGGATGCTCTAGAGAAGGTGAAAGTGATCCTGGAGAGGCTTCGTACAGCGCAGTCGAGGCAAAAGAGTTATGCTGATAGGAAGGTTTTAGATGTGTCCTACATGGTTGGTGAGAAGGTCTTTCTGAAGGTTTCGCCCATGAAGGGTGTTATGAGACTCGGGAAGAAAGGGAAGTTGAGTCCTCGGTTCATTGGGCCGTTTGAGGTGCTTCGGAGGATTGGGGAGGTGGCTTATGAGCTTGCTTTTCCACCCATCTTGTCGAGTGTGCACCCGGTATTTCATTTTTCTATGGTCTGGAAGTATATTAGGGATCCGTCTCATATTTTGGACTTCTACACGGTTCAGTTGGATGATGATTTGACCTATGATGTGGAGCCAGTGGCTGTTTAGGGTCGTCAGGTTCGGAAGTTGATGTCCAAGAATATAGCTTCAGTGAAAGTGCAGTGGAGAGGTCGGCCCGTGGAGGAGGCTACCTGGGAGACCGAGCGGGAGATGTGGAGAAGATATCCTCACCTATTTGAGGCTTCAGGTATGTTTCTTGACTCGTTCTAGGAGGAACGTTTGGTTAACTTGGGGAGGATGTGATGACCCAGCCAGTCGTCTCATGAGTTACCGCTCCGTTTCCCCCTATTTTTGCTTCATTATGCTTCGTTATCCGTGTTTTATGTGATCGAGTTGAGTAGTTTGCGTTCGGAATGGATTTGGTAAGAAATGAGACACCTAGTCTCTTTTAAGAAGGTTTAAGTTGGAAAAATCAACCGGATGTTGACTTATTAGATAGAGGGCTCGGATGTGAGTTCCGATGATTCGGTTAGCTTCGGGAGGTGATTTATGACTTAGGAGTGTGATCGGAATTGGTTTTGGAGGTCCGGTGTAGAATTAGGCTTGAATTGGTGGAGTTAGTATTTTGGCGATTTCCGGTTGTTAGGCGAGATTTTGATCCGAGGGTCGAAATGGAATTACGAGAGTTTCTATAGCTTCATATGGTAATTTCAGACTTAGGCGTATGTCCGGATTTGAAATTGGAAGTCCGTAGGACAATTCATCGCATTTTGGCAAATGTTGGAAAATGGAAGATTTTTGGAAAGTTTGACCGAGGAGTTGACTTTTTGATATCGGGGTCGGAATTCAATTCTGAAAATCTTCATAGGTCCGCTATGTCATTTGTGACTTGTGTGCAAAATTTGATGTCAATCGGACTCGATTTGATAGGTTTCGGCATTGAATGTAGATGTTGGAATTTATTAGTTTCATTAGGCTTGAATTAGGGTATCATTCGTGTTTTTAGCATTGTTGGATGTGATTTGAGGCCTTGACTAAGTCCGTAATATGTTTTTGGACTTTTTGGTAAATCCGGACGGGGTCCCGAATGACTCGGGTGCGTTTCGGAGTAGTTTCGGACTATTTCTATCCATTTATTTACTGCTGGTGTAGCAGAAATTTCTGCTACACAGAGCTTATTTTGGAAGCTTATATCTTGTAATATTTAAGGATTTTGGAAATTATCAAAACATGAAAGTTGTAGCCCTTTGCGTTTAGTTTCAGGAAACATAAACCATTCATCATATGGACATATATACAGAAAGTTACAATAGATTAACCCAAGCCTGGTACTGCTGTTGTTTTCCAAGCAGTGTGCGTAGCAGAAATTTCTGCTGCACAGGACCGACTTTGGAAACTTATATCTCGTAATGTGTAAGGAATTTGGAGATGGTTTAAAATTGAAAGTTGTAGCCCTTTGAATCTAGTTTCCAGAAATATAAACCTTTTATCATTTGGACATTTGTATCAAAAGTTACGTTAGATTAACCGAAGTCTGGTACTGCTATTGTTTTCCAGGCAGTGTGCATAGCAGAAATTTCTACTGCACATGACCGACTTTGGAAGCTTATAGCTCACAATATATAAGGAATTATGAGATGATCAATACATGAAAGTTGTAGCACTTTGAATCTAGTTTCCAGAAAGATAAACCATTTGTCATTTGGATATTTGTACATAAAGTTATGATTGATTTACCGAAGGCTGGTACTATTTTCTTCCTGGAAATAGGAGCCAAGTCGCATTTCACACATGCGACTTGCGTAGACAGAATGTTTTTAAGCCTGCTTGTCCGCAGTTTTGGGTATATTTTCATCCATAGTTGCTCATTTTTGGAGGTTCTTGAAGGAAATCAAAGAGGGATTCAAGGAGAATCGATTAGAGGTAAGAATTTCGAACCTAAAACTCGTTTATATTGTGAAATTCACCTAGAAAATCATTGAAGTCTTGCTAAAAGTGGAAGAAATAGGGCTTGGAATTTTGAAATTTTATTTGGGTATTTGGAGGACCATTTGGGGTCGGATTAGAGAACATTTGATATGTACGAACTCGTTGAGAGTTAAGGAACCCCTTGATGTGAATATTTCTGAGCATCGAGAATTGGGCCCAGGGCTCGGGTTTTGCTAATTTCGGAATTTTTGGTATTTGTCGATTGTTTTCGCTTGTGCTTTGTCTCCTTAGCATATTGTGATGTATTCGTTCTGATTTTGGATAGATTCGACGCGCGTGGAGGCCAATTCGAGGGGCAAAGGCGTCGCGGGCTAGGGATGTAGTCGGATCAAAGTGAGTAGTGATTGTATATGATGTTCTGAGGGTTTGAAACCCCCAATTGTACATCGTAGTGCTATATTGAGGTGAGACACGCGCTTGATGATAAGCGTGGGGTCGTTTACTACTGAGGATTGTGACTTGCTCCGTCCCGATTGATGATTTTTACCGCGTATTTGACTGAGACTTATTTGTTATCATCATGATTTGGGCTGATTGCCATATTTGAGCTTCGTGCCAATTATTTGAACCCTTCGGGGATTTTTAGCACTGTTTCCTCACTATTTTGACTTATTATTTGAATTCGGTCATGCTGTTTTCCATTGTTTTACAACTCAGCCACTTTTACTTAGTTATGAGACTTAAATAATATTTTGATGATGTTTTGGACTGAGAACTACTGTTTTACTATGCCTGAGGGGCTTGTGATGATTTTCTGACTGAGTGCGGCCAAAGGCCAGATGTGAGGATATACTTAGTGATATGAGGCCGAGGGCCTGAGATACTTTATATGCCACGAGGTGGCTTGTGACTAATATGAGGCCAAGTGCCTGAGATACTTTATATACGCCACGAAGTGGCTTGATTGATATGAGGTCGAGGGCCTAGATTTGATGCTACGAGGTGGCTTGATATTGCGCTTGGGCCGTAAGGGGCCCCTCCCGGAGTCTATACACCCCTAGTGAGCGGGGGTACCCACTGTGATGTGAGATATAGCCCGAGGGGCTGATATTGTACTAGATATTGTTCCATGATATAGCTCGAGGGGCTGTTATTATTCTGAGATTTGAGCCCGAGGGGCTGGTACTGATCTGCGATACTACCCGAAGGGCGGAATTGTTGATAAGGAGGTTTTACTTGATTTCTCACTGATTTACTGTTTTCAAATGATGTTTTATTGCTTCCTTATAGGATGCCTTGTGCTTTACGTGTTTTTTTACTTTCAGTCGTTATTTATATTTATTACTCAATGGGTCGGAGTACTCAGATTACTCCTGCACCATGTGTGCAGATTCAGGCGTTGTTGGTTCCACTCCGGAGTGTCGACTCCTCCCGTCCAGGCGGTGATTCAAAGACTACGAGGTAGCTATTGGCGTCCGCAGCCCTATCTCCCTTATCTTATTGTTTCCATGTTTTTCAAGCAGTTGCGCCAGATATTGTATTTAATGGACTTATATCAGGATCCATAGTTGCTCATGACTTGTGACACCCTAGTTTGGGCGGTGTCGGGATGGTTTCTATTATAGTTAGCTATATTTCCGCGAATTATTTCTACTAAATCATGCTTATATTGTTTTCATGTTAATTAACTGCTTAAAATGGGATTTTGGTTAAATTGGTGGCTTTATCTTCACGAGAGGCGCCATCACGACCGGGTTCGGGGTTAGGGTCGTGACAATTTCTATACCAAAGATGAATCTTTTCCAGACTAATATTAGATTTTTAGGTCATAATATAGAAAAAGGAAAAATAATTCCTATTAATCGTGTCATTGAATTTGCTTCTAAATTCCATGATATTATTACTGAGAAAACTCAGTTACAGAGATTTTTGGGCAGTCGTAATTATATTTCTCCCTTTATAAAAGATCTAGCTAAAGATATTGTTGTTCTTTATTATAGACTTAAGAAGAATCCAAAACCTTGGACTAATAGTCATACAGAGGCTGTTCGTATTATAAAACAAAAGGTTAATAACCGTCCATGTTTAACACTTGCTAATCATAATTGGAATAAAGTGGTTAAAACTGACGCTTCTGATATAGGTTATGGTGGAATATTGAAACAGATATGTCCTAATAATAAACAGGAATATCTTGTCCAATTTTATTCTGGGAAATGGAATAATAATATCATTAGAAATTATTTGTAAAAAGGGTAGTGATAATAATCTCCTTAATTTTCTTACTAGAGAATATTTGAATTCCCAATTCCTTGTGTTTCATTGTGCAGATGAGACCACAGTATACACCCCCTCGAGGGAGGGGAAGAGGAACTGGTAGAGGCAGAGGTAATATCCTTGCCCAAATTGGTAACCAAAAACTAATAGCTGCTAATTTTGCAGAAAGATCGGGGGTTAATACTGACCACCCTATGCATAAGGACTTTATGGATTTCATAAAATCCAAAAAGAATTCGGGTAATAACTCACCTTCATTCTCAACAGCCTTAACGGAAGAAGGCCAAGAAGGAAATGAGGTTTATAGCCAAAGTTCACAAAATGAATTAATTATTCTTTTAGAACAATCTGACCTTAAACGGAAAGATAGTCCCTGGCAAATAATGGCTAGGTACTTAGATACAGCATCATATGCCTCTATTGCTTATGAGTATAGAATGAATTTTGAATTAGTTCTATTATCGACAAATTCAGCTGAAATTCAGCATTTCTATCCATCGAGCATGTGACGACCCGGCCAGTCGTTTCATGAGTTACCGCTCCGTTTTCCCTATTTTATTATGCTTCGTTATGTCATTTGGGATGTGTGTGCGAAATTTCATGTCATTCGGACATGGTTTGATCGAGTCTTGATTAAAAGAGTAACTTATAAGATTGTGAAATTCTTAGGCTTGAATCCGACGTGAATTTGGTGTTGGGGGGTTGTTTGAGCCTTCCGGAGGTTAGAACAAATTCGAATAATGTTATGGGATATGTTGGCATGGTTGGTTGGGGTCCTAGTGGCCTCGGGTGAGTTTAGGGTGTCTAAGCGGACTAATTCGTCCTTGGAAAAGTTGTAGAAAAACCAGAAAAGTTGCAATTTTGTAAAAGAGCAAAGAGACACCGCGAAGCAGGTTATGCTACCACAAACCCTGTATGCGAGCCATAAATCACACACCCAGATCGCAGACCCAGACAGTTTTCTGGGCAAAGAATGACGTCAAGAATGCGGTCAGCAATGCTGTCGCATTTCCACAATCCGGACCGCATATCCACCACACTGAGACCGCAGTCCAAGACAGATTTCTGGGCAAAAACCAACGTCAAAAATGACGTCAAGAATGCGGTCGCATTTTTGACATGTGTACCGCAAACCATACCTCACACTGAATGCGGCGAAGGCTAGGGTTACAATCTGCAATGGCATTATCAGAAATGCGGACAGCATGTCTGATTTACTTGAAAAGTTACATGTTTTTACATGTTGAAAGAAGGTTTTACTTGATTTCTCACTGATTTACTATTTGCGAACGATGTTTAAAATGCTTCATTATAGAATGTCTTGTTCTTTGTGTGTTATGTATCACTCACTAAGTTGGAGTACTCACATTACTCCCTGCACCATGTGTGCAGATTCAGGCATTGTTGGTTCCGCTCCGGAGTACTGATTTCTCCTGTCCAGGGCGATTAAGAGAATATGAGGTAGCTGTTGGCGTCCGCAGCCTCGTATCTCTTTCATCTTGTTGTCCCTATGTTCTTCAAAAATTGTGCCAGATACTGTAATTAGCAATCTTGTTAATAGAATTCATTAGTTGCTCATGACATTGTGACACCCCGGTTTGGGCTGTTATCGTGATGGTTAGCTCTATTTTTCGCGAATGATTGCTATTAAAACCACGCTTATATTATCTTCTTGTTAATTGACTGCTTAATGTGAGATTTTGGTTGAATTGGCTGGCCTTGTCTTCACGAGAGGCGCCATCACGAACGGGTTCGGGGTCAGGGTCGTGACAGCTTAGTATCAGATCCTAGGTTACATAGGTCTCACGAGTCATGAGCGGGTTTAGTAGAGTCTCGCGGATCGGTACGGAGACGTCTGTATCTATCTTCGAGAAGCTGCAGAACCTTTTAGGAAAACATCATATTCTTGGTGATCCGAGTACTAAGACTTTTGTTATCCAATTCTCTCACAAATGGTGAGGACGCGAGATACCGGACGAGGTGGACGACCGCCAGTGCCACCCATTGAGGCCACCAGAGGCCGTGGACGAGGTCGCGGCCGTGGCAGAGGCAGAGCCGCTAGGGCAGCACCTGTTGATCCACCAGCTGCCCCAGCTCAGGAACAGGCTCCAGTAGCACCGGCACAGGCACCAGCTGTGCCCATCGTGATTCCAGGTCTTCAGGAGACCTTGGCTCAGCTCTTATCAGTTTGCATTGGCCTGGCTCAAGCAGTTTCAGCCACCACTCCGGTGCGAGAGGTTCCCTTCATTCCTCTTCTCCAGCACCAGGGAGTTGTTATGAGTGTGGCGAGATGGGCCACATGTGGAGGTAGTGTCCTCATCGTGGTGCTATATCGTCCTAGCAGAGGGGTCAGCCTTCGACTTCTGCTCCAGTTACCTTACCACCCGCCCAGCCAGCTAGGGGTGGAGGTCAGGCAACCAGGGGTCGCCCTAGAGGGGGAGGTCGATCAGTCGGTGGCCAGGCTCGATTCTATGCTATTCCAGGCAGGACAGATGCCAGTGCTTTAGATGCCGTCATTACAGGTATTGTTTTAGTCTGCCACAAGAATGCCTCTGTATTATTTGATCCCGGTTCCATCTATTCATATGTGTCCTCATATTTTGCTCATTATTTGGGTACGCCCGGGGAGTTTCTTGCTTTACCTGTTCATGTGTCTACCCCGGTGGCCGATACTGTTGTTGTAGATCGTGTGTACCTGTCATGTGTAGTAACTATTGGGGGTCTTAATACACGAGTGGACCGATTGCTATTGAGCATGGTGGATTTTGATGTCATTTTAGGCATGGATTGGTTATCTCCGTGTCGTGCTATTCTAGACTGTCATGCTAAGACAGTCACCTTGGCTATGCCGGGTGTGCCGCGAATCGAGTGGCGTGGTGTGACTGATTACATTCCTAGTAGAGTGATATCATTCTTGAAGGCCCGGCGTATGGTTGGGAAGGGTTGCCTTTCATACCTAGCATTTGTGAGGGATGTTGGAGCTGAGACTCCAAGCATTGAATCTGTTCCAGTTGTGAGGGATTTTTCTGATGTATTTCCTGCAGACCTGTCGGGCATGCCACCGGACAGGGATATTGATTTTGGTATTGACTTGGTGCCGGGCACTCAGCCCATCTCTATTCCACCGTATCGTATGGCCCTAGCAGAGTTGAAAGAATTGAAGGAGCGACTTCAGGAACTCCTAGATATGGGTTTCATTCGGCCTAGCGTGTCACCTTGGAGTGCGCCGGTTCTGTTTATGAAGAAGAAGGATGGCACGATGAGAATGTGTATCGATTACAGGCAATTGAACAAGGTAACAATCAAGAACAAGTATCCTTTGCCTCGCACTGATGATTTGTCTGACCAGCTTCAGGAGCGCGAGTGTTCTCCATGATTGATCTCCGTTCGGGTTATCACCAGTTGAAAATCAGGGATTCAGACATTCTTGAGACTGCTTTCCGAACTAGATATGGTCACTATGAGTTTCTTGTTATGTCTTTCGGGCTAACCAATGCCCCAGCAGCGTTCATGCAGTTGATGAACAATGTATTTCGGCCTTATCTAGATTTATTCATAGTTGTATTCATTGATGATATTCTGGGGTACTCGCGTAGCCAGGAGGAGCACGCGGAGCATTTGCGAGTTGTATTGCACAGATTGAGGGAGGAGAAGTTGTATGCAAAACTCTCTAAATGTGAGTTTTGGCTGGGTTCAGTTGCTTTCTTGGGACACGTAGTGTCCAGCGAAGGTATACAGGTTGATTCGAAGAAGATAGAGGTGCTTCATAGTTGGCCTAGACCGTCCTTAGCCACAGAGATTCGTAGCTTTCTTGGGTTGGCAGGCTATTATCGCCGGTTTGTTCAGGGATTCTCATCCATCACGTCGCCCTTGACCAAATTGACTCAGAAGGGTGCTCCATTTGTATGGTCGGACGAGTGTGAGGAGAGCTTTCAGAAGCTCAAGACATCCTTGACAACTATTGCTCCCTAACGCACACGCAAGTATACGCGGTCGACAAGTAATATAGGATTGTAAGTCCAGGTTATCGTACCCACAGGGACTCAAATTAACTACTTTCTAACAGACTAATATTGTTATTTAAACAAGCAAAAGCCGAATTCAATAGATGGATTATTCTAACTTATAATTCTAATTTATATCTAATAATTGCGAAAAATAAATTACGTGTTGTGTAATCAATAAAACAAATATTCCAGGGTTGTGAATATTTTACCAATCCTATTATGTTCAAATTAACTTCCCTTTCATATAATTCATGTATGGTTGCTAATTAATCGATAAACATGCTCATAGCCTTCTTCCGAAGTACTATTCGCCTATTCTTAATATGATTAACACCTATATTCCTATGGAATTAATCTATCAAGAACGCAATAAAAACACGATATTCAATTAAGCATGGTGATTAAGTATATTCCTATTCTAACCACGAATCCGCCCCCCATTAAAAGGTTAAGAACATGCTTTCTTCAATTCTTTTCTAATCTAAACATAGTTTTTCCAAACATAGCATAGATAATTGATAGAACTTAATTGATGGCCAAAACAATTAAGCAATTAGGCATAGAATTGAAGAAACAACCATATGATTATGAATTATAAACAAGGAATTGTCAATTTTGAATCACAATATTCATGGCTAATCACAACCCTAGAACAAAGGGTGATTAGCCACTCATGTTCAGAATAATCAAAATAATAAGTGTTGAAAAACTATATAAAAATACTAGACAAAGATGAAGAACTGAAGATCAATTGCTTCTGTGCGATGTTCCGTAGCATTCTTGGCTCCCAAATCACGTTCTTCTCCTTCCTATGGGGTTTGGAGGTGTTTATATAGGTGTTGGGAAGGGTTAGGGTCGAAATAGTGGACTCCTAGACGGACTAGGACGATTTCCCGAAGTCGGCGCCCTGGCTGGCGCCAGGCGCCCCCCAGGGCACTGCCTCCAGTGAGCTTTTCTTCAACCTCTGCCTCCAGCGCCACAGGTGGCGCCAGGCGCTGCCTGTGGCGCCCAATGCCTTTTCGTCTGTTTTCGTCTCGTTTTGGATCGTTTCTTGCCCCTAATTGCTCCCGACTCATTCCTACACATAAAAACACATTACATTAACATGAATCGAAGCAATTAACATCCTAATTTCATAAAACAAGAGCCAAATATGAAGTGATTCCCATAGAAATATATATCTTTTACACCAAACATCAACACCCTACACTTAGACTCTTGCTCGCTCTCGAGCAATGGAATTAAATACAACCTTCCCAACTACCAAACTCTTAATATTATCACGGAACATTCGACTTTTTAAACAAATCATACTTTTGAACACAATCAAAACTAGCAAATAAGCATGAACACATCATTAATCCATATATTTCCCGTAAAGTCTACTTAAGCACAATAATTCAATAACATCCAACAACCCAATTGTCACCACCCAACCTCAAAAACTGACTTGCCACATTAAGCAATTTCAATGCATATACTTACCTAACAAGACAATTTACACATTACCAGTCGCTCATGAAATCATGTGCCCTCACCAAAATCTGAAGAGTGAACATATATGAATCAAATCACACAAAATTGAACAACATACCCTCACTCTCACAAAGAACTCATATGCTTCCCGTAAAGTACCATAAGCTTGCCCGTAGTGTAGATTTCCACTAATTGAGTCAGTCAAATCTAAGATCAACTAGGACTTTTAAGGTTGTAATGTAGGCTAGGGGACGGGTAAGATATATCTGGTAATAGTGGCTAGTCCTCCTAAGCACTTAATACACTACACTCAACATTGGATCACTTTTCTTCTTTCAATTCCTAAACTTGTCTCATATACATAGCCTTTGTTTTTCAACTCAGCAATTCTATCATTTCACTAGCACAAACCAATCGGAGGTGTTTTCCCCCTTTTTTTTCTATATATTTTTTACTAACAATTTTTTCTTCTTCTTTCTTTTTTTCTTCTTCTTTTCTTTTCACACTCCATACAAATTTTCGTCAGCTAGTGATTCTTCAGTTTAGCTTCATTGAACCGACAAGTCTTTTCACGGTTCCGCTCATAATCAAGACAATCCCCCTAACTCTACCCTTGCTTCTCTTAGCGACTAAGTGCCTTAGGAGGTAAAGGTTCAAATAAGGTCTAATTTAAGAACAAAATAAGGGAATAGCTTGTAATGTAGGTACCAAAGAAAAAAGCCTATAGGCTCAAAGGGGCTAGCAACGGACAAATTTATATTTGAAGTGACAAGCACATCCATAATCAAACAAGAAAATGCCTATATCATTTCTTAGATTAGCCCAACTTACAATTTCGCTTCAATTAACACACGGGGCAAATCTAGAATATACAGGATAACACAGAGAATCAAAAATCTCACTCACACAATGCACATGACTCAATCACGACGGTTCTGTTCAAAATTCAAGTTAAGCAAGCATATACAATTGAAACTATTAAGCAGTAAATACACTATATGATATGCAAGTCAACAATTGAGAAGAGGTGTCACAAATTGGGTGGATTTTCTTTAGGCTTATAACTTAACTAACGGGAAGTGGATCATGTGTCATAACCTATTGTACCAGCGTAAACCATGTCAAGAAGTATTGCAATATCATCCAGTTCTTCCTAATATAGCCTTAAAAAGAATTTAAAATTGCCCGGTTCGAGCTACATCCTTGGAAAAGAACCGGTGCCCTAAGAAAAACAAAGGAACATTACCTAAACTAACCTATAAATAAAACAAAATCTTTTTGTTGTTTTTAATCCAAATTTATCCCTCAAGAAAACGATCCATCGTCGGGAAAAATCTGGAATATATATATATATATATATATATATACATATATATATAATTAACTTTTTTTTTCGTTTTTTATATTTTTATATGCCTATATAAATTTTTTTTTTCATTTTTCTGATTTTTACTTTAAAGATTATAACTAACAACCAATTAAAAATCCAAAAGTACTAAACATTATACACTAAAAAGAAACACATTAAAACTCACAATTAAACTAGCAACAACATCATGTCAAATTACAAAAACACATACATGTTTTAACATTCAATTACCAGCACATGAAGTAATTCCCCCACCCCACACTTAAAGTATGCATATGCCCCGATGCATTAAAAATATAAATAACAAAGTAGGGTGAAAAGACAACTCCCTCTCAGTCCGTGCCGGTCTGATCAGAACCCAGCTCGAAAGGACCAATGCCATGGGCCCGGTCGCTTCATCATCATCATCCCCCTCGTGATCTAAACCTTGCACTGTGTTTGCATCCTCGGATGAATGTATCGGACTGCCAGGTGCAATCCCTAACATCTCCTTTGACGCACCGGAAATATCATCGCGCAAGTGCATGCACTCTTCATCAGAGATGCCCGCTCGGCTCATGAGCGGGTTGACAGCGTTATACATGTATTTGCTGAAATTTTCTTCCCGCTCCAACCTAGCAGCTGGGGTGAGCTTAGATGATGGCTCCATGACGGAGGTAATTTCCATAAGACCAGCTGGTGCCTCTACCACTTCATCGTGCCTAGGATATTCAGGCACTCCCAAGAACCTCCTATACTGTGTCAGAAGGTTGCCATAATATAACCGCCGAATCTGCCGCCCGAATCTGGTACGGGCCATCTCGTTGATCATGATCTCAGCGATATTTATCGGTCGGCCCGTCATGAGGGAGAAGATCAGACACACTTTGGCTCGAGTGTAGTTGCTGTTGCATTCGGCAGGCATCAGTCTAGCCTGCACAAAATTCTGCCATACTTTGGCGGTGTTGTTGAAATCCGCCCTGACCATCGGAATATGAATGTTCCCCTGCTTCCTGTTCCACTTGGCATTGGAATCAATGCCACCCAATGTATGCCGGATTAGCTCACAAGGGGGACTCTTGATGAGGTTTTGAAGTCTCTGAGGATTGGCATTTTCAACACCCAAATAGTTGCACAGCGCTTCCCTTCCCAATGGCACCTCGGTTCCTCGAACATAAGAGATGGAGCGATGGTGGACCCAATTGGCATACAATTCGCGAACTAGACTCAAATTGGCTGGCCCTGGGCAATCAAGAAATTTTTCCATTCGGGAGAGGCGTAGTCTAGCAAGCACATCCGGGAACCGCCTTTCCAATGTAGTGGTGTTGATGCCCATTTCGGAAACGTAGCGCTCAGTTGGCACAAAGTTCCGATACCATATTTCTGCAGCATCATTATCCAAGTCCAATCGCGGGCGAGGCCTACCGGGGATTTGCTGCGATCCCTCATCTACTTGCTTGCCCTTGGATTGTCGCGATGAGCTCTCTCCTTGTTTTCGCTTCTTAGGAGCTTGTGAAGTGGCGGAAGCTTTGCCTAGTGCTTTCCCTTTTGCATCATCACATGCCATATCGTGCTGCAACACGACAAATAGAAAAGTGAGCAAAGTGTAGTACAATTTCATGAAGGGACCCCACACTTAAACTCGAAGTAGAAAAAACAAGGGTTGCAATACAATTTACGGGTACTCAAGACTTCCCCGTGTGTTAGAAATAGTGAACACGGCGACGTGAGTAAGTGACAACGACAACACATGAGAAAAGCTCGGCACTTTAAATGTTAAGACTATAACACACATACATGAAGCTAGCATAGACAAATTTACAACATACATGAGCAAAGACCCACCCCTTAACATGTAAAATTCACCCAAAATACCCCACACTTAGTTAAACGCAGATACTATTGTTTCCGGTTACTCAGACTTCACCGGTGCCTTAAAATTCTTATTCAGGCATTTAAATAAACAGGTGGTGGGCATGAAGAGTGTTCTTCACTTTCAACAATGGTGAAGTATAGTAGCCTCACGATTTTTGATGAAGTAGAGGGAATGTTAGTTTACTACTCCGATAACAACAAGAAACACATAAAATTTCGGCTCAACTACACGACCAAGAAATTCGAGAACGGAAGAAGAAGAAGGTGAGTCTATGGGGGTAGGCACATTAATGTATATACAATAGAAATAAACTACAAAGAAAGTAAAACAGAAGAGAAAGGAGAAAAAAAAGAAATGAGCATACCTGAAGATGAGAGATTAACGAGAAAGGAAATATGAAATTTTCAGTGAAGAAGAAGTAGAAAATCGCAATAGAAAGGGGTGTTGTTTGGGGTCCGTTTGTGTTTGTGGGGTGACAAATGGGTGGGTTTGGGGGGATATAAAGGTTTATTTTGTTAGGGGAAATGGGTTATGGGTCGGGTTTTAGCGGATACGGGTCAAAATTAGAAAAAGAAAATACTTACCTGGACACCCTCCCAGTCGGCGCCAAGCGCCTTGCCCGGCGTGGGGGTCTTGGACCTTACTGCCTGGGGCGCCACAGGAAGCGCTAGGCGCTGGCCTGGGCGCCAAAGGCAGAACGTGTTCCCCTATTTTTTTTGTTTTTTTTTTTTCACTAATATGTTACAATATTACATCCACCATTTTGATACATCAATTATATTCCTCTCTCTAATCTAAAAGAGTAAAACAAAAAGTTAACTAAGAAAACACTATAAAAATTGGGTTGCCTCCCAACAAGCGCCTGATTTAACATCGCGGCACGACTCTGATTTTTCGCCTTATTCATTAGTGAGCACAACCTTGGTTTTATCCCTATCGATCAAACCTCCCCAATAGTGCTTAAGCCTCTGGCCATTTACCAAAAATTTCCTTTCACTATTCAATGCCCGCAATTCGATTGCACCGTATGGAGTGACCCGCACCACTTCGAATGGACCCGACCACCTCGATTTAAGCTTTCCGGGAAATAACCTTAATCTTGAATAGAACAATAGTACTTGCTGGCCCGGTTCAAAATGGCGCGGTTTTATGTGCTTGTCATGCCATCATTTAGTCTTTTCTTTATATAATTTAGCATTCTCGTAGGAGTGTAGTCGGAACTCTTCTAATTCATTCAACTGCATGAGTCGCTTTTCGCCCGCTGCTTCAAAATCCATATTCAGCCTTTTTATCGCCCAGTAAGCTTTATGCTCCAATTCCACCGGTAAGTGACATGCCTTTCCATAGACTAATTTGTAGGGAGATGTGCCAATTGGAGTTTTGTAAGCTGTCCTATAAGCCCAAAGTGCATCATCCAGCTTCGAAGCCCAATCCTTTCTGTTCACGCTTACTGTCTTTTCTAGAATTTGTTTAATCTCCCTATTAGACACCTCTGCTTGGCCGCTTGTCTGGGGATGATATGCTGTGGCAACTTTGTGACGAACCCCATATTTTGCTAGAAGATTATTGAATAACCGATTGCAAAAATGCGTTCCTTCATCGCTGATTAATGCCTGTGGAGTGCCAAATCTTGTGAATATTTTCTTCTTTACGAAAGCAGCGACTACCATGGCGTCATTTGTAGGCAAAGCAATTGCTTCCACCCATTTTGACACATAATCAATGGCGAGCAAAAATTTGCGAATTTGTTAATAGAAAAAGTTGATTTGTTAAAAAATCAGTTTTCTTTACAAATTTGCGGAAACCATCCAAATCAATTTTGGAACAGGAAACGTCATATAGTAAGTCTTCCTTATGAAGAAAGCTTTTCAGAGGGTAATATCTCAACTAAAGCTAGGTCGTGCCAAATGAATTCCGAATATTTGGAATTATGCAAAAAAGAAATTGATTCTCTAATAGAGAAAGGTTTAATAAAACCTTCAAAATCAAAATGGTCTTGTACTGCTTTTTATGTTAATAAACATGCAGAAAAGGAACGTGAAGTTCCTAGACTTGTTATAAACTATAAGCCCCTTAATAAGGCACTAAAATGGATTAGATATCCCATCCCTAATAAAAAGGATTTATTGGATAGATTACATGATGCGATTATTTTCTCAAAGTTTGATTTAAAATCAGGCTATTGGCTGATTCAAATAGCTGAATCAGATAGATATAAAACCGCTTTTAATGTCCCAATGGGTCAATATGAGTGGAATGTTATACCATTTGGTTTGAAGAATGCTCCTTCTGAATTTCAGAAAGTTATGGTGATATCTTTATTTTCCTATACTAATTTTATAATTGTTTATATTTATGATATTTTAGTATTTTCAAAAAATATTGAAAGTGATTTTCGGAACTTAGAAATATTTAGAAAAGTTATTATACAAAATGGTTTGGTTATTTTTAAACCAAAGATGAATCTTTTCCATACTAATATTAGATTTTTAGGTCATAATATTGAAAAGGGAAAATAATTCCTATTCATCGTGGCATTGAATTTGCTTCTAAATTCCTTGATATTATTATTGACAAAACTCAATTGCAGAGATTCTTGGGCAGTCTTAATTATATTTCTTCCATTATAAAAGATCTAGCTAATGATACTGTTGTTCTTTATGATAGACTTAAGAAGAATCCTAAACCTTGGACTAATAGTCATACAGAGGTTGTTCGTATTATAAAACAAAAGGTTAATAACCTTCCATGTTGAACACTTGCTAATCCTAATTGGAATAAAGTGGTTGAAACTGACGCTTCTGATATAAGTTATGGTGGAATATTGAAACGGATATGTCCTAGTAATAAACAGGAATATCTTGTCCAATTTTATTTTGGGAAATGGAATAATAATATCATTAGAAAGTAAACAACTGTTAAAAACAATAGGGAGGAAGAATATGATATGCCTCAACAATTAGACCTTCTTAATAAATAGATAATTCCTAAAATTCAACCTAAGATTATATACCAGTTAGGTACTTTTGAAAAATTAGGTTTAAAACAAGTAGTTAAAATTACTGAAGAGACTATCACAGTAGATAATGATCATGCTACTTTTAGATTATTATTTGAAAATGATTTAGCCCCTTATAGAGAATCTCATAGATTTTTGCGTATTGGTTTAATACAACTTTCTTTCAAGCCACTTACATTAAGAGGCTTACCTGAAAGCTTTATAGCAGCTCTCAGAGATGGTAGAAATCAAAACTGGAAAAAATCCCTAATAAGGACAGTACAGACCAGTTTGGCTTATGGCCCTGTATATTCTAACGCTTATCCTAATTGCAAATTTCGTTGAGTGATGAAAATTCTTTGAATGCTTTGATATTGAGTATCAAACTTCATCGACACGATTATATGTCAGGAACATAAGTAATATGTATATATTATAGGATTTATTATGCCTTTATATACTTAGAATCCTATGTGCAAAATCATGAATTTCAAAAATAAAACTATTTTGATAGAAACTAATTTCGGTAAATCTATGTGACGACCCGGACAGTCGTCTCATGAATTACCGCTCCTTTTCCCCCATTTCTGCTTCATCATGCTTCATTATCCGTGTTTTATGTGATCGAGTTGAGTAGTTTGCGTTCGGAGTGGATTTGGTAAGAAATGAGACACTTAGTCTCTTTTAAGAAGGTTTAAGTTGGAAAAACCAACCGGATGTTGACTTATGAATTAGAGGGCTTGGATGTAAGTTCTGATGGTTCGGTTAGCTTTGGAAGGTGATTTATGACTTAGGAGTGTGATCGGAATTGGTTTTGGAGGTCCGGTGTAGAATTAGGCTTGAATTAGTGGAGTTAGTATTTTGGCGATTTTCGGTTGTTAGGCGAGATTTTGATCCGAGGGTCGGAAAGGAATTCCGAGAGTTGCTATAGCTTCGTGTGGTGATTTCGAACTTAGGCGTATGTCCGGATTTGAAATTGGAAGTCCGTAGGACAATTCAACGCATTTTGGCGAATGTTGGAAAATGGAAGATTTTTGAAAAGTTCGACCGAGGAGTTGACTTTTTGATATCAGGGTCAAAATCCAGTTCTAAAAATATTCGTAGGTCCGTTATGTCATTTATGAATTGTGTGCAAAATTTGAGGTCAATCGGACTTGATTTGATAGGTTTCGGCATCGAATGTAGAAGTTGGAATTTATTAGTTTCATTAGGCTTGAATTGAGGTATCATTGGTGTTTTTTGCATTGTTGGATGTGATTTGAGGCCTCGACTAAGTCCATAATATGTTTTAGGACTTGTTGGTATATCTGGACCGGGTCCCGAATGGCTCGGGTGAGTTTTGGGTAGTTAAACAGACTATTTCATCTTTGGAAAAAAAAATTGCAGAAAAGTTGCAGAAAAACTGGTGCGAGTAGTCCAGTTTGGATGCTCATATTTGTAATCTATAAGGAATCAAAAAAATTGAAAAACAGGAAAGTTGTAGCCCTTTGAATCTAGTTTCCTGAAAGATAAACCATTTCTCATTTGGACATTTGTATCAAAAGTTACGATCGATTAACCGAAGCTCGGTACTGCTGTTGTTTTCCAGGCAGTGAGCATGGCAGAAATTTCTGCTGCACAGGACTGACTTTAGAAGCTTATATCTCACAATATATAAGGAATTATGAGATGATCAAAACACAAAAGTTGTAGCCCTTTGAATTTAGTTTCCATAGAGATAAACCATTGATCATTTGGACATTTTTACAGAAAGTCATGATTGATCAAAGTTGGCTGGTGGAGCAATTTCGACAGAATTTTCTGATGCACTTTAGAAGCTCATATCTTCGAATATATAAAAAGTTATATAGTGTAAAACCTATTAAATGAAATATCTTCGAGTCTAGTTTCTAAATCTTCAAACCGTTGATCATTTGGATATTTTCACAAGGAGTTATGACCATTTTAACAGAAGGTGTACAGCAAGGGAAAATGGTAAGAGGATGTACAACCTGCACAGCACAGATACAACTCGATGAAGCCTAGGTAGAATGTTTTTAAGCCTTATTTTGTTCGCGATTTTAGGTATATTTTCACCCATAGTTGCTCATTTTTGGAGGTTCTTGAAGGAAATTAACGAGGGATTCAAGGAGAATCGATTGGAGGTAAGAATTTCGGGCCTAGAACTCGTTTATATTGTGAAATCCACCTAGAAAATCATTGAAGTCTTGCTAAAAATGAAAGAAATAGCGCTTGTGATTTTGAAATTTTAATTGGGAATTTGGAGGACTATTTGGGGTCGGATTTGAGAACTTTTGATATGTACGAACTCGTTGGGAGATAAGGAACCCGTTGATGTAAAAATTTCTGAGTTTCGAGAAGTGGGCCCGGGGTTCCGGTTTTGCTAATTTTGGAATTTTTGGTATTTTTCGATTGTTTTCGGTTGGCCTCTATCCCCTCAGCATATCGTGACGTATTCGTTCTGATTTTGGATAAATTCAACGCGCGTGAAGGCTAACTCGAGGGGCAAAGGCGTCGTGGGCTAGGGATTTAGCCGGTTCGAGATGAAAAGTGATTGTAAATGATGTTATGAGGGTTTGAAACCCCGGATTGTACATCGTAGTGCAATATTGAGGTGACACACGCGCTCGATGATGAGCGTGGGGTCGTTTACTACTGGGGATTGTGACTTGGTCCGTCCCGATTGATGATTTTTACCGCGTATTTGACGAAAACTTATTTGTTATCATCATGATTTGGGATGATTGCCATATTTGGGCTTCGTGCCAATTATTTGATACCTTCGGGGATTTTTATCACTGTTTCCTCACTACTTTGAGTTATTACTTGAACTCAATCATGCTGTTTTCAATTGTTTTACAACTCAGCCACTTTTACTCAGTTTTGAGACCTAAAGCTAAGAACTACTATTTTACTATGCCCGAGGGGCTTGTGATGATTTTCTGACTGAGTTCGGCCGAGGGCCAGATGTGAGGATATACTGAGTGATATGAGGCCGAGGGCCCGAGATACTTTATATACGCCACGAGGTGGCTTGACTGATATGAGGCCGAGGGCCTAGATTTGATGCCACGAGGTGGCTTGATATTGCGCTTGGGCCGTAAGGGCCCCTCCCGGAGTCTGTACACCCCCAGTGACTGCGGGTACCCATTGTGATGTGAGATATTACCCGAGGGGCTGATACTGTTCCATGTGATAGCCCGAGGGGCTGGTATTGTTCTGAGATTGAGCCCGAGGGGCTGGTACTGTTCTTCGATATTGCCCGAGGGGCGGAAATGTTGATAAGGAGATTTTACTTGATTACTCACTGATTTACTATTTTCAAATGATGTTTTATTGCTTCCTTATAGAATGCCTTGTGCTTTATGTGTTTTTTTACTTGCAGTCGTTATTTATATTTATTACTCACTAGGTCGGAGTACTCACATTACTCGCTGCACCATGTGTGCAGATTCAGGCGTTGTTGGTTTCACTAAGGAGTGCCGACTCCTCCTGTCCAGGCAGTGATTCAGAGACTACGAGGTAGCAGTTGGCTTCCGCAGCCCCGTATCTCCCTTATCTTATCGTTTCCATGTTTTTCAAACAGTTGTGCTAGATATTGTATTTAGTAGACTTGTATCGGGATCCATAGTTGCTCATGACTTGTGACACCCCGGTTTGGGCTGTGTCGGGATGGTTTCTATTATGGTTAGCTATATTTCCGGGACCGATTGCTATTAAATCATACTTATATTGTTTTCATGTTAATTAACTGCTTAAAATGAGATTTTTGTTAAATTGGCTGGCCTTGTCTTCCTGAGAGGCACCATCACGACCGGGTTCGGGGTTAGGGTCGTGACAATCTAAAGTTATTACCAGAAGACCTATTAAGTGGGATGAAATAGATTTTCCCAAAAAATGGGTCATTAAGGAAGCAATAGCTCCTCGAAATAATATGAACAGTGAAATCACAAAAGTTGAACAAGCTTCTGATGGAACTGTTAAGATCAGGTTCAATGAACCAGATCAAATTGATAATATCAGTTATTCATCTAGATTAACTAGATCCAACTCCTCATACATCTCTCCTATTGATTATAAGATAGATTTTCCTTCAAGAGCATCTACATCACAGATTAGAGAAATGATAATAATGATGTTATAAAAATTAGCACAGATAATATTGCTAGTGCTATACCAGAACCAACTGAATCCGGAATGGATTTTTCAAACGGTTTACATGGATAGAGACCAAATAGATTTTAGCCCGGGATCACCGGCAAGAAAATTAATTTCTGCAGAATTTAAAAAACCCAGATGGAAACTTTTTAGAAACTGGTTTTTTGATAACTTCAATGAAAAACAAATAAAGTTTTTCCAAGATGATTTTTATAATGACATTAGTAGATATAACAAGATTATAGCTTTTGTGCCATGGTTTGTGTCTAAATTTGTTAGTGGTTATATTTACATGCTAGAAAGAGATTATAAGCTCAGTAGTGAGGAAGTTACTAAATCTGTTTTCCCACCCCAAACATCTTTCCAAATGGGAGAAAAAGTAAGGTCATATATTATACTACCTTTTCTAAATTATTAGATGATAATACTGGTACTATTACTGTTAGAAATTTAACTACGATGTTGAGTCAGAATAATTATACAAACATCTATGTTAGTATACTGGGTGAACAGGTAGCTTCTACCAGTGATAGATTGGACAAGCGTATAGCATAAGTCCAAAAAATTAGCAATAAGGATACTATAAAAGGTAAGTAGCAAATGGCGATTGCCAGTATCCAACCCCCTCTAGAAGTCAAAGACTTTAAATTGAAAAGTCTTGATGACTTGGAAAAACTACTTAATAAGAAATTTGAAGGAATTAGAATTTGTCACGACCCTAACCCCGAACCTGGTCGTGATGGTGCCTGTCGTGAAGACAAGGCCAACAAATTTAAAAAAATCTCATTTTAAGCAGTTAATTAAATGAAAAAATATATGCATTATTTAATAGCAATCATTCGCTGAAATATAGCTAACCATAATAGAAACCATCCCGACACAGCCCAAACCGGGGTGCCATAAGTCATGAGCAACTATGGATCCTGATACAAGTCTACTAAATACAATATCTAGCACAACTGTTTGAAAAACATGGAAACGATAAGATAAGGAAAATACGGGGCTGCAGATGCCAATAGCTACCTCGTAGTCTCTGAATCACCGACTGGACAGGAGGAGTCGGCACTCCTGAGCGAAACCAACAACGCCTGAATCTGCACACATGGTGTAGGGAGTAATATGTGTACTCCGACCCAGTGAGTAATAAATATAAATAACGACTGAAAGTAAGAAAGCACGTAAAGCACAAGGCATTCTATAAGGAAGCAATAAAACATCATTTGAAAACAGTAAATCAGTGAGAAATCAAGTAAAATCTCTTTATCAACAATTTCGCCCCTCAGGCAATATCGCAGAACAGTACCAGCCCCTCGGGCTCAAATCTCAGAACAATACCAGCCCCTTGGGCTAGCACATGGAACAGTATCAGCCCCTCGGGTAATATCTCACATCACAATGGGTACCCGCGATCACTAGGGGTGTACAGACTCCGGGAGGGGCCCCTTATGGCCCAAGCGCAATATCAAGCCACCTCGTGGCATCAAATCTTGGCCCTCAACCTCATACCAGTCAAGCCACCTTGTGGCGTACATAAAGTATCTCAGGCCCTCGGCCTCATATCAGTCACAAGCCACATCGTGGCATATAAAGTATCTCAGGCCCTCGGTGTCATATCACTCAGTATATCCTCACAATTGGCCCTCGGCCGCACTGAGTCAGAAAATCATAACAAGCCCCTTGGGCATAGTAAAATAGTAGTTCTCAGCCCAAAAACATCATTAAAATATTATTTAAGTCTCAAAATCGAGTAATAGTGGCTGAGTTGTAAAACAGTGAAAAACAGCATGACTGAGTTCAAGTAATAAGTCAAAATAGTGAGGAAACAGTGATCAAAAATCCCGGAAGGGTTCAAATAATTGGCACGAAGCCCAAATATGGCAATCATCCCAAATCATGATGATAACAAATAAGTTTCAGTCAAATACGCGGTAAGATCATCAATCGGGAAAGACCAAGTCACAATCCCCAGTAGTAAATGACCCCATGCTCATCATCGAGCATGTGTCTCACCTCAATATAGCACTACGATGTACAATCCAGGGTTTCAAACCCTCAGAACATCATTTACAATCACTACTCACCTCAAACCGGCTAAATCCCTAGCCCGCGACGCCCTTGCCCCTCAAATTGGCCTCCACGTGCGTCGAATCTATCCAAAATTAGAACGAATACGTCACAATATGCTGAGGGGACAAAGCCCAATTGAAAAATGCCAACAATTCCGAAATTAGCAAAACCCGAGCTCCGGGCCCACTTCTCAAAACTCAGAAATTTTCAAATCAATGGGTTCCTTATCTCCCAACGAGTTCGTACATATCAAAAGTTCTCAAATCCAACCCCAAATGGTCCTCCAAATACCAAATTAAAATTTCAAAATACCAAGCCCTATTTCTTCCATTTTTAGCAAGACTTCAATGATTTACTAGGTGGATTTCACAATATAAACGAGTTTTAGGTCCAAAATTCTTACCTCCAATCGATTCTCCTTTGATTCCTCGTTAATTTCCTTCAAGAACTGCCAAAAATGAGCAACTATGGGTGAAAATATACCCAAAATCACGGACAAGAAGGCTTAAAAACATTCTGCCTAGGCTTCATCGAGTTGTACCTGCGCTGTGTAGGTTGTACATCCTCTTACCATTTTCCCTTGCTGTACACCTTCTGTTAAAACACTCATAACTCCTTGTGCAAATATCCAAATGATTAACGGTTTAAGGATTTAGAAACTAAACTCGAAGATCTTTCATTTGATAGGCTGTACACTATATAACTCTTTATATATTCCGAGATATGAGCTTATAAAGTGCATCAGAAAATTCTGTCAAAATTGCTCTACCAGCCAAATCCGATCAATCATAACTTTCTGTACTAATGTCCAAATGATAAATGGTTTATCTTTATGGAAACTAGATTCAAAGGACTACAACTTTCATGTTTTTAACATCTCATAATTCTTTATATATAGCAAGATATAAGCTTCCAAAATCGGTCCTATGCAGCAGAAAATTCTACTATGCACACTGCCTGGAAAACAGCAGCAGTACCAGGCTTCGGTTAATCTATCGTAACTTTTGATACAAATGTCCAAATGATAAATGGTTTATATTTCTGGAAACTAGATTCAAAGTTCTACAACTTTCAATTTTGGACCATCTCTAAATTTTTTACAGATTACGAGACATAAGTTTCCAAAGTCAGTCCTGTACAGTAGAAATTTCTGCTATGCACACTACCTGGAAAACAATAGCACTACCAGGCTTCGGTTAATCTATTGTAACTTTCCATATGTATGTCCAAATGATGAATGATTTATATTTCCTGAAACCCTACACAAAGGGCTACAACTTCCATGTTTTGAATATTTCCAAATTCCTTATAAGTTGCGAGATATAAGCTCCCAAAATAAGCTACGTGCAGCAGAATTTCTGCAATGCACCAGCAGTAAACAAATGGATAGAAATGGTTCGAAACTACTCTGAAACGTACCCGAGTCATTCGGAACCCCGTCCGGATATACCAAAAAGTCCTAAAACATATTACGGACTTAGTTGAAGCCTCAAATCACATCCAACAACGCTAAAAACACGAATAATACCCCCAATTCAAGCCTAATGAAACTAATAAATTCCAATTTCTACATTCGATCCTGAAACCTATCAAATCGAGTCCGATTGACCTCAAATTTTGCACACACGTCATAAATGACATAATCGACCTATGAAGATTTTCAGAATTGGATTCCGACCCCGATATCTAAAATTCAACTTTTCGGTCAAACTTTCCAAAAATCTTCCTTTTTCCAACATTCGCCAAAATGCGTTGAATTTCCTACGGACTTCCAATTTCAAATCCGGACATACGCCTAAGTCCGAAATCACCATACGAAGCTATAGCAACTCTCGGAATTCCATTCCGACCCTCCGATCAAAATCTCGCCTAACAACCGAAAATCACCAAAATACTAACTCCACAAATTGAAGCCCAATTCTACACCGGACCTCCAAAACCAATTCCGATCATACTTCTAAGTCATAAATCACCTCCCAAAGCTAACCGAATCATCGGGACTCACATCCAAGCCCTCTAACCCATAAGTCAACATCCGGTTGACTTTCCAACTTAAACCTTCTTAAAAGAGACTAGGTGTCTCATTTCTTACCAAATCCACTCCGAACGCAAACTACTCAACTCGATCACATAAAACACGGATAACGAAGCATAATGAAGAAGAAATGGGGGGAAACGGAGCGGTAACTTATGAGACGACTGGCCGGGTCGTCACATCCTCTCACTGCACTTTCGTTGAAGCTATATCCTTGGACCTCAACTTCCGAACCTGACAACCCAAAATAGCCACTGGCTCCACATCATAGGTCAAATCATCATCCAACTGAACCGTGCTGAAGTCCAAAACATGAGACGGATCCCCAATATACTTCCGGCGAATAGAAACATAAAATACCTGGTGCACACTCGACAAGCTGGCTGGCAAAGCAAGCTCAAAAGCCACCTCCCCAATCCTCGGAAGCACCTCAAATGGCCCAATGAATCGAGGACTCAATTTCCTTTTCTTCCCGAATCTCATAACACCCTTCATGGGCGGAACCTCCAGCAAGACCTTCTCACCAACCATGTAGGACACATCTCGAACATTCCTATCAGCATAACTCTTTTGCCTCGACTGCGCTGTACGAAGCCTCTCCTGAATCACTTTCACCTTCTCTAGAGCATCCTGAACCAAATCAGTCCCCAATAGCCTAGCCTCGCAGGGCTCGGACCAACCAACTGGAGATCTACACCGCCTCCCATACAAAGCCTCATACGGAGCCATCTGAATACTCGACTGGTAGCTGTTGTTATAAGCAAACTCTGGAAGCGATAGAAACTCATCCCATGAACCTCCGAAATCAATAACACATGCACCTAACATGTACTCCAATATCTGAATAGTACGCTCGGACTGCCCATCCGTCTGAGGATGAAATGTTATGCTCAACTCCACCTAAGTACCCAACTCTCTCTGCACGGCTCACCAAAATTGCAAAGTAAACTGAGTACCTCTATCTGAAATGATAAAAACTGCGACACCATGCAGCCGAACAATCTCCCGGATATAAATCCCTGCCAACCGCTCTGAAGAATAGGTAGTACACACAGGAATGAAGTGCGCGGACTTGGTCAGCTGATCCACAATCACCCAAATAGCATCGAACTTCTCCAAAGCCTGTGGACACCCAACAACAAAGTCCATAGTGATCCGCTCCCACTTCCACTCGGGAATAGCCATCTGCTGAAGCAAGCCACCCGGTCTCTGATGCTCATATTTTACCTGCTAACAGTTGAGACACCGAGCTACAAATCCCACAATATCTTTCTTCATTCTTCTCCACCAATAGTGCTGTCTCAAGTCCTAATACATCTTCGCAGCACCCGGATGAATGGAATATCGCGAGCTATGGGCCTCCTCCAGAATTAAATCCCAAAGCCCATCCACATTGGGCACACAAATCCGGCAATGCATCCTCAACACTCCATCATCGCCGATGGTCACATCTCTGGCATCATTATGCTGAACTCTGTCCCTAAGGACAAGCAAATGCGGATTGTCATACTGGTGCCCTCTAATGCGATCATATAAGGAAGACCGAGAAACCACACAAGCCAACACCCGACTAGGTTCCGAAATATCTAATCTCACAACCCGATTGGCCAAGGCCTGAACATCAACTGCAAGGGGTCTCTCCCCAACTGGAATATATGCCAAACTCCCCGTACTCACTGCCTTTCGGCTTAAAGCATCGGCCACCACATTGTCCTTTCCCGGATGGTACAATATAGTGATATCATAATCCTTGAGCAACTCCAACCATCTCCGCTGCCTCAAATTAAGATCCTTTTGCTTGAACAAATGCTGAAGGCTGCGATGATCAGTAAACACCTCACAAGATACGCCATACAATTAATGCCTCCAAATCTTCAATACATGAACTATGGCAGCCAGCTCCAAATCAAGAACGGGGTAGTTCTTCTCATGGGGCTTCAACTGACGAGAAGCATAAGCAATAACTCTACCCTCCTGCATCAATACACAACCAATCACAACTCTCGAAGCATCACAATATAT
>MCJB01050201.1:0-15306 GCA_002018475.1 Nicotiana obtusifolia
AAACAAACTTATCTACGCGAAAACGGCCACAGAGATCAACCACAGCAGCAGCAACGAACATTAAATAATGTTCTGTTTTTTTTAGATTTGAACTCACGCTCTGTTTTTTTCCTTTTTCTTCAGTTTTCCTTTTCTTTATCGAACTCAAAACTCCCTCTGTTTTTAGCCCCTTTTTTTGAAAATTTCAGATTCTTTTCGTAAGCCCTCTCCCAAAAAAATCCGACTTTGTTCTTAAAGCTCTCCAAAAAAAAAAAAACCCCTCACAACAAAGAAGAAACCGAGCTATTTATAGAAGAACCCCCCCAAACACCCTTTTCCCCAAAAACCCCGGAAAATAAAACAAAAATCAGAAAAATCCAAAACCCTTACCTCTGTCCGAAATTCGCTTTTTCAAACCGAATCCAGGACAAATAGAAGGCGAGGATCAATTGAAAATTGATCTACGGCCTCCATTTGAACCGAATGTGGTCCCAATGGTGCCAAAACCCTCGAGTGTACGTGTTTTCGTCAGGGTTTGTTAGAGCTAGTACGTGAGGCAGAAGGGGAGGGGACCACGGACGAGTTGGGGTTTCAACTCGTCCGATTTTGAGCGAGTTTGGCGACGGAAATGGGTGGCAGTGGAGTAGCAGCGGCGGAAAAAGGGTGAGGAAAGGTTAGGTTAGGGTTAGTGAGGGGGGTTTGGTTTATCAGATGGGTTTTAGTTTTCAAAAAAGGGGGAGTATTGGGCCGGTGGGTGTTGGGCAATTGGGCAATTGGGCCAGGTTTAATTTTAAACCTTGGCCCAGTCCGATTTTAGTCCTTATTTCAATTCCTTTTTATTAATTTAATTTCTAAAGCTAAGAAACTATGTAACTAAAAATCTTAATTCACCTAAAATGTAAAATTGTTCTAAATTATCTATTTATTAAAATAACCTTTGAACCTAAGAATTAAAGATTAAATTATAAAATGACCATTTTTATAGTTTTCAATTATGTAAAACAATTAATTACCACGTCAATCCTAAAAAATGTAAAATAAATCCTAAAATGTAATGCATGATATTTTTTGGTATTTTCATTAATTAATTAATTAATAATTAGATATGAGTGATTAAAATCTAATAGAATTCCAAAAATGGCCAACAATCAATTAACAAACATTTTTTGATTTTTTATAGGAGTATTTTGGGTAAGGCAAAAATCACGTGCTCACAATTATTTATCAATATCATAATGCTCCCTTATTCTACTATTTCAATTTATCGTCCTTCAATCCCCATTGCAACATGCAATCCGATCCAGACACAATTTCAATAAACATAAACAAATCAATAGCTCAATTTACAAGAATTTCTACAATCAAATAGTATGAGTGTCATGCAATAAAGGAACCACGTAATAATCAAAGAAATGCAACACATATTACAAAAATAACATGACAAGTAAAGCACGTGACAATTAAGGTATGCAAGTAAAACAGTTAAGGCAAGTAGCAAATAAGCACGGATCCATAAAAGGGACAAGCAATTCAATACAAGAATAATTAAATGACGAACAACAAATTACGTCATAGAAACCAATTAAAGCATGCAACAATTAAGGCATGAAATAATGATAGTTCATGAAATAACGAGAAAACATGGAAAACAAATAATATAACGGCGTATATACACTTGTCACCTTGCATATACTCCGTTTTCACAAATAATTCACACTAACACATAGTTCACAAATTCCTAATTCCCTTAATTCAAGGTTAGATCCAATACTTACCGCGCTCCGCAATCAAACCAAAGCTCAATTAGTGTATTTCCTCTAAAATTCGCCCCCAAATCAATCGAATCTAACCAAATATAGTTCAAACGATTCAAAATAAACTTTAGAAACTACCCACGAGTGAAAAAATTCAGCTTTAATGATTTTGTAAAAAGTCAACCCCGGGCCACTTGATCAAAACCTGAGATTCATACCACAACCTAAGTACCCATTCATCCCCGAGCTCGATTATGTGATTAGTTTCGAAATCCGACATCAATTTGAGGTCTAAATCTCAATTTCTCAAATTTTTTAATTTTTACCTAAATTCCTAATTTCTACCGTCAAAAAAAGTAGATAAAAAATTAGAAATCAATGGCTGTTGATGAAAATGGAAGAAAACGAGTTAAAATCTACTAACCTATGAAGTTGGGATGAAATTTTTCTTCAAAATCGCCTCTAGGCCAAGCTCAAATTTGAAAATGGTGAAAAATGAGTCAAATCCCGATTTTTAGAAGTTTTAAAGACTGGACGTCATGTATTCATCGCGTTCTCTAGACACCTGATGCGATCGTGAAGCAGCAGCGGCCATAGGCCTTTGCATTCGCGAGCCACTCTTCACGTTTACGAAGGCTTACTCCCACCCGTCTTCACGTTCGCAATCTAGATGTCGCGTTCACGAAGAGTAACAGCAAAGTTCCCTTCCTAGGCCCCATAACCCTGCGCGTTCGCGAGAGGTTGGTCGCGTTCGTGAAGGGTAAACCCCCCGTGCTTCCCGTTTGCGAGAATGCCATCGTGTTGATGAAGAATTTCCCCCCATGTCCCAGTTTTCCCTTTGCGATCACGAGAGTATTTTCGCCATCGCAAAACACAAGATGACAAGACACCAGCAACTAGAGAACCAATAGGTATCTAAGTCCAAAAATCAATGTGTAGCCTATTCGAAACTCACGTGAGTCCTTCAGGCTCCAAACCAAATATACACACAAGTGAAATAACATTATACGAACTCGGTCGCTGCAAAACACCAAATTACATCTAGAACCACGAATTGGGCGTCAAAATATATGAAATTTTCAATGAAACTTAAGAAATTTCAAATTTACAACCAAACGTCCAAATCATGTCAAATCAACTCCGTTTTCAATTAAATTTTGCAGATAAGTCAATAATAGTAAAATAAACCTACACCAAGTCCCAAAATCGAAATCCGAATCTGGTAGCAACAAAGTCAACCTACGGTCAAACTTAGGAATTCTTTAAATCTTTAAATTACTAGTTTTTAACAAATCACGTTAAATCAAGTTAGGGACTTTCGAATTCAATTCCGGGAATATGCCCAAGTCTCAAATTACGATACGGATCCGCCTAGACCGTCAAAATACTGATCTGGGTCCGTTTACGCAAAATATTGACCATAGTCAATTCAAATCATTTTAATGGCTAAAATTCATATTTTTTTTAATTTTTCACATAAAAACTTTCGTGAACAAGACACGGACTGCGCATGCAAATTAAGGAATGCTAAGTGGAGCTAATAGAGGTCTTGACACAAAATAAAGGCTAAAACTCAAAATGACCTATCGAGCCATCACAATATCGAACATATTTTGGTACTTATTTTCTTCCTGAAGTCGATATTGTCAAAAAAACATTTCTGTGACAAAGTTGAAAAGACTTTCATCTACATCTCTATAACAACATCCATGTATAACAACCATTCACTACAAAAGTCAAGTTCTTCTTAGAACCGATATTTTAAGTTATATTTTATCTCTCTATAATAACTTTTTACCTATAACAGCAATGACTATATTTATAGTAGAACGCTCTTTTTAAAATGACCCCTCTATAACAGCCATATAGAATTTCTAAGATTACTAACAATAATTCTAAAAATATGCACACCATCTTTTTCGTGGAACAAAGTTTTCATGTTGCATAATACATAAGATCTAAAGATTGCACATGATATCTTTTTTATTGGACAGATGCCATAAAATATTTAGATAGAAGATTCAACTGTTAAGCACTTAAATTGCCTTCAAGGGAAAGCTATCGGATGCCATTTCGCTGAAAGTTTGGACATAAATATTTTGCAATTCAAGCACTATATTGCTAGTAAGAGAATCAAATATATGAAACAAGCTACAATTGCAAAGTTTTCCATCAATCTTGAAAGAATTTATTTTCTAGTAGCTTTAAAATGTATGCCTTAGAGCTAATTCTTGGAACACTTAGTTATGAATTTATTAATAATACATTAGCTTTCTTAGATATTTAATTAGTGAACATGCATATTTTTTGAGATTTTAAATTTAAGTAATTTTTTAATCTTTTATATGTAACATTAAGAAAAGGAAAAAATGAATTTTTGGATAATTTTTATTATAGCAGCAAAAAATATTTAAACGTCAAATGCTGTTATAATGCATAATACTCATTATAAAAGCAAAAAAATATCGAAGCAAACGATGTTGTTAAAGAATGGTTTGACTGTACTAATTCGTAATATTTAAAGTTAAACTATTTAATTTGACGCACCATTTTTATCAATCAAAGCATAATAATAAATCAAATGACAAAGAAAAATACACAGTAACTATCTTTTCTATAAACCATCCAAGAGAAACAAATTAAACGACATAAAAAATAACCTAAACAACTAAACCAAGCTACTAACAATTGCTGCCATTATCAAACTAAAGAACCAAAACAAACCACTTGAACCACCAATAATGCTAGCTGCAGCTGATTTTGTAGGAGCTGGTGCTGGTGAAGTTGACGGCGTTTCAACAGATGTCTTTTTGTGATTGGGAGATAACACAACAACGATTAGTTTCTGGCCATTTTTGCAATTATTAGCATGTCCACTTATGAAATAGAATGGACCTGATTTTGGAAACTTGAATTTGGAATGACCATTTTTGAGAGCATGAATTGGCTTGTCCTTTTTGCATTTGATGTAGTCATCTTTGTGAACTATGAAAACTGAATTATGGCCTTTCTTGTACTTGAAAACTACAATGAGAAAAAAAATCAAGAAATCAACTCATTTAAACAAGAAAAATCTAAAAAGAATGAAATAATAAATAAATGAATTTAACTTTTATGCTCTGACAATATAAAATATTATAGGATTATTCAAAAGATAACCACAATAATAGTGTGCGAAAAAGTGAAACTATAACCTAATAAATAAGACAAGTTGCCTACCACGTCAATAAGTTAAAATACACTAACGATCAATAGAATGCAATACAAATACACAAAAAGTATATGTATCGGGTGGGGAGATGTAGCCTTATTGCTACTGCTTCAACTTAACACAATATTTTTTAACACATAATATAAATATATATGTGTCTGAAAAACAATAAAGTTTTAACAAATATTAAATTCTAACCATAATTTTAAAATCAAAGTGGTAGTGAGTTTAGAACTAAGAAATTCAAACATTGAAACAATAAAATTCAAATACACAAACAATCAATAGAATGCAATGCAAACACAAAAAAGTACATGAATTCAGTGGGGGATGTAGCCTTAGTTTTAATATTTTTTAACACGTAATATAATTATGTGTGTGCCAAAAATAATTAAATTTTAACAAATATTAAATTTTGATCGTAATTTTAAATGTATAGCAAATTCAGTACTAAAAAAATACCAATAGTATCATTGACTTGAAAGCGATTTCGTTCAGCCCAATGGTTGTATGATTCAGAAGGCCTTAAAATCCAACCACTTTTGCCACCAACATAGAATGTATAAGCTTGAGATGAACAGAAAAATCCCAAGAAAATCAGAAATAAAAAGCTAATATATAAAGGAAATTCCATGATTTCAGAAACTAAGAAAGAAGAGTAAAAATTCAGCAGTCTAAAGATGCAAATTGCACAAAATGAGGAAGAAAATAGAAGAGAGAAAAAAAGTAGACAATTAGGAGAATTTTTTTGGGGTTTATTAGTGGAAAATTACTAGCAATATTTATAGAGATAGTGTATGAGTTTACCGTTGGGTTATTTTGGTTGTATATGGAAAGTCTTATTAGTTGTGAATTTGTTACTATATGTTAAAACCTCATAAATTTGGTGAGGTAGTGTTTAATGATGAATAATCTGCATTTTCCAGAAAAATGTTTACATCTGGCCTTCCACTGGAGAAATAAAATGTCATTCCAAACTCAAAAATAACGTTTTTATTAACGGTATAAAATAATTTATACTAATAATATATTTTAACTTGTTGTACATGTTATCTTTTTTATTTTCTAAGTAATTAATCTTACTTAGTATAGACGGTCATCTATAGCTAATTTTAAGTTAGCTGATAAAATAAGATACGTGTTGTTTTTTTTGCTTCGATTTTTATATTTTGTTCTCGTTACTATTTGTTGATACTACTTTTTTTTTTATTTTTTGAGCCGAGGGTCTATTAGAAACAGTCTCTCTTTCTTCTCAAGATAGTGGTAAGATTTGCATAGACACTACCCTCCCCAAACTGCACTTGTAGGATTACACTGGCTTCTTGTTATTGTTATATTGTCAGTATATAGAAGTTGGAGTACCTTATTCTAAAAATAAGCAAACGAGGAAGCAATTGTTATAATTACTCGGGAAAAAAATAGTGAAAATGTCATTCCAAATACGAAAATAACAATTTTCTTAACAATATAAAAATATTTTACACTATTAATGTATTTTAACTTATTATGTGTTACTTTTCTTATTTTCTAGGTAATAAATCTCACTTATTTATGGACAATCCTCTATTTTTAAGTTAGCTGATAAAATAAGATATTTATATTACCAGTATATAAATGTTGGAGTAATTATTAGCAGTCATAATGAAGAAAAGATAACGTTCCAATTAACACTTCGTTATACCGTTACTATTATTATTTTTTGCAAGACTACATTATTGGACATCAATTTTGCAGAATCTCTGATTAGGAAATTCTATAAGTTTTGAAAATTATACAACTTGATTCTTAAAAATGCCTAACAATTTATTAATTTCTATGGCTTTTCTAGCCCATTAACTCAATTAAAATAATATCATGCTACTGTTACAAAAAAATGAAACAGCTTATAGAAGTTTATTTTGATTAGTTAATCAGATTTAAACACTTCGAAAACTACAGAATGCTTCAACAGGATTTTGATTATATAGAATTTCATCAGAAACAAATTTCTATCCGTGATTTAATTATTTTTTCTACAGCTAATAATAACCATATGTTTAGGTGCATTCTAAGAATAAATCGTTATAGACTCCTCGTTTTTCATTTATGAGTCAATAAAATTAAAAGAATCAGTTATATACACCTTTCTTGACCTGGAATATTATTATAATTAACACTTTCAGATCATTCGCAATTTATATTCTGTCACCATCTTTTTTCTGGTAAACTAGGGAACTCCCAGCTGCTACTAGTCCGGGTGTTATCACTTTGTATTACTAAAAATAAATAACGAAATAGTAATTTTGAAATAAATCGAGCCAACTGAATACACAATGTTTTCTTAAAGAAATTATTCCCTTCAAGTACCCGAGGTGCTGGAATATTATCCTCCAAGGATAGAATGATTTAACTCACCAGTGTATTGGTACCAAAAACTCTGAACTTCGAACCACTCAATGGTTGTAGAACACACTGGAATAGAACTGTGCAGAAGAAGAAGAAGTCTTAAAGTTCAGAAAATTCGTAAGGAAAAATCTGAGGAATCAAACGAATTTATAGCCAATGGAAGTATTGTTTCTGAAAGTCCACAACTCTTCAGAACAGTCACTTAAAAACGGGAGGAAAATTTAAATAAAATTCGGAAAGAACTGAATCAGGTCGTGTGCGGATCCGGTTCGGGTTGGATATTTGGCTAATTTAATCCCCCACATAAATGGGGAATGGCTATAAGACAACGGAATGCACAGACAAGTGTGTGATTTACATGTAAAAATTAATTGCATTTAGATAAGTAGGTTTCCCTTTGAACTTTTCGTAGTGAACTTATATCGGATATACTCAGTCAATCGGTAGATTTGATATCTTTGAATCGTCGAACTTTGTTGTATACCTAGACAACATAAGTCACGCGATCAACCCTGAATGATCTATGGTTCTCACGGTTGTGTTCGTTTCAGCCATGAACACCACCTGGTTTCATGAGTGCTTAGAGAATGTGCCTTTATTTTCATTCCCCTTGAAGCGGCTTACACTTCACACTCACATAGGTGATTTCTAAACGTGTAATCCTATAGACACACTATCAGGTCATATCTTGCCAAATTTAGCAAATCACTAAAAAAACTTTAAGCTTTATTGACTCATCAAAAAGCCTTAATGCTTTACCTCGATTTCTGAACATTGTCGAGAATAGGTTGAGTTATTTGACAATGTTGAACCGTCATTCATAACTTTGTTTGATCTCTTTGAATCTAACTCTTGGGATCTCCAGTCTTCTAGGTAGAGTTACCGCCATGATGACTTGTCCTAGGCCTTAACCCATTCCCTTTGATGATCTTTCAACTGCCTCTCTAGATAGGCCTTTTGTAAGTGGATCCGACACGTTATCTCTTGACTTTACGTAGTCAATAGTGATAATACCACTAGAGAGTAGTTGTCTTACGGTGTTGTGTCTCCGTCATATGTGACGAGATTTTCCGTTATACATAACGCTCCCTGCCCTGCCTATTGCTGCTTGACTATCACAATGTATACATATAGGTGCTAAAGGTTTGGGCCAAAATAGAATATCTTCCAAGAAATTCCGGAGCCATTCAGCTTCTTCACCGGCCTTATCTAAAGCTATGAATTCAGATTCTATTGTAGAACGGGCAATGCACGTTTGTTTGGATGATTTCCAAGACACTGCTCCACCCCCAATTGTGAAAACATATCCACTCGTGGATTTAACTTCAAATGATCCAGTGATCCAATTTGCATCACTATATCCCTTGATCACAGAGGTATATTTGTTATAATGTAGAGCACAATCTTGGGTGTGTTTCAGATACCCCAAAACTCGTTTTACTGCAATCCAATGTATTTGATTGGGATTACTTGTAAAACGACTCAGTTTGCTAATAGCACATGTTATATTTGGTCGCATACAATTCATGATATACATCAAACTCCCTAATACTCTTGCATAGTCCAGTAGTGAGTCACTTTCACCTTCATTCTTTTGAAGTGCATAACTCACGTCAATTGGAGTCTTGGCAATCTTGAAATCCAAATACTTGAACTTGTCAAGTACTTTTTCAATGTAGTTAGACTGTGATAATGCTAGACCTTGTGGAGTTTTGTGAATTCTGATTCCTAAGATCACATCAGCAACTCCTAAGTTTTTCATGTCGAATTTACTAGCCAACATGCGCTTAGTAGCATTTATATCTGCCACATTTTTGCCCATTATCAACATGTCATCAACATAAAATAAACAATGACTTCACGAGCCGGAGTGTTTTTAATATAAACACATATGTCACACTCGTTGATTTTAAACCCACTTGCCAACATTGTTTGGTCAAATTTGGCATGCCATTGTTTGGGTGATTGTTTAAGTCCATAAAGCGACTTAACAAGTTTGCACACTTTCTTTTCTTTACACGAAACAACAAAACCCTCAGGTTGTTCCATGTAAATTTGTTCCTCCAATTCTCCATTTAAGAAAGCTGTTTTAACATCCATTTGATGGATTTTAAGATCATACACGGCCACCAGTGCCACTAACACCCTAATAGATGTTATCCTCGTTACTGGCGAATAAGTGTCAAAATAATCAAGGCCTTCCTTTTGTCTATAACCCGCGACAACAAGTCTTGACTTATATTTGTCAATAGTACCATCAGCTTTCATTTTTCGTTTAAAGATCCATTTCGAACTTAAAGGCTTATTTCCTGGAGGAAGATCAACCAATTCCCATGTATGGTTATCCAAAATTGATTGAATCTCACTATTGACTGCCTCTTTCCAAAATGCTGAATTAGAAGATGACATAGCTGCTTTGAACGTTTGAGGCTCATTTTCAAGCAAGAATGTCACAAAATTGGGTCCAAAGGAAGTAGATGTTCTTTGACGTTTACTACGCCTTGGATCTTCATTACTCGGAGGATTTTCCTTTGGTTCTTCCCGTGGTCGTTTAGGTTTTGTACTTAACGACTCAGATTCAGTTTTATACAGATAGATGTTTTCAAAGAATTCAGCATTATCTGATTCAATTACCGTATTAACATGAATTTCGGGATTATCAGATTTATGAACCGAAAACCGACATGCTTCACTGTTTGTAACATATCCAATGAAAATGCAATCTATAATTTTTGGTCCGATTTTTACCCTTTTGGGTAAAGGTACTTGTACCTTTGCTAAACACCCCCACTATTTGAAATATTTCAATTTGGGTTTTCTTCTTTTTCATTTTTCATATGGAATAGATTACGTTTTGCTGTGGGGTACTCTGTTGAGTATTCGGTTAGCTGTAAGGATAGCTCCCCCCCACAACCTCTGCAGTAATCCGGAACTTATTAATAAAGAATCCATCATTTCCTTTAATGTTCGATTTTTCCTTTCCGCAATTCTATTGGATTGAGGTGTGTAGGGGGCAGTAGTTTGATGGATAATTCCATATTCCGAACATATTTCTACAAATAGAGATTCATATTCTCCACCCTTGTCACTTCTAATCATTTTGATCTTTTTATTCAATTGATTCTCCACTTCATTCTTGTATTGCTTAAATGCTTCAATTGTTTCATCCTTACTATTAAGCAAATAAACATAACAATATCGAGTACAATCGTCAATAAAAGTTATAAAATACTTTTTTTCACCTCGAGATGGTGTCGACTTTATATCACAAATGCCAGTATGAATTAAGTCTAAATGATTTGAATTCCTTTCAACAGACAAATAAGGATGTTTTACAAACTTAGATTCAACACATATTTGACATTTTGATTTATTATACTCGAATTTAGGCAGTACTTCTAAATTAATTAACTTTCGCAAGATTTGGTAATTAACATGTCCTAAACGAATATGCTATAAATCATTTGACTCCAATAAATAAGAAGAAGCTGAAATTTTAGTCACACTGTCAACAACCATTACATTAAGTTTGAAAAGGCCCTCTGTGAGGTAGCTCTTTCCAACATACATTTCATTCTTGCTTACAACAACTTTGTCAGATACAAATACACATTTGAATTCATTCTTAACAAGTAAAGAAGTGAAAACTAGATTCTTCCTAATAGTAGGAACGTGAAGAATGTTGTTGAGCGTTAACACCTTGCTGGAAGTCATTTTCAGAAATATCTTCCCATAACCTTCAATTTTGGTTGTTGTAGTATTTCCCATAGAAAGCTCTTCTTCGGGACCAGCAGTAGAGTAAGTCGCAAATGCTTCTTTGACAGCACAAACATGTCGAGTGGCTCCAGAGTCAATCCACCACTCCTTCAGATTTCCAACTAAGTTGCATTCCGAAAGGCACACAGATCATCAATGT
Source organism: Nicotiana obtusifolia (assembly GCA_002018475.1). NCBI lineage: Eukaryota > Viridiplantae > Streptophyta > Magnoliopsida > Solanales > Solanaceae > Nicotiana > Nicotiana obtusifolia. The sequence continues at coordinate 11,246 of MCJB01050201.1, forward strand.
CATCATTCTTCTCCACTATGTTAGCTTGGCCCTTCTTCTTATCCTTTTTCGGGAGACGACAATCAGGGGATTTGTTTGTCCAGAAGACCTCTCCCTCTTCTTACTTTTTGGATCAGTCTCCTCAACGGTGTTAGCTCTCATAATCGTTGAATTTCCACGAGACCTCTTCTCGGCTGTTTCGTTGTCTTCCTCAATCTTAAGACGAATCACAAGATCTTCCAACTTTATTTCTTTGTGTTTGTGCTTAATATAGTTTTTGAAATCTCCCCATGAAGGAGGCAATTTTTCAATCATTGCAGCCACTTGAAATGCTTCATTCACGACCATACCTTCAGCAATAAGATCGTGAAAAGTAAGTTGAATCTCTTGAACTTGGGTTCCAACAGTTTTGCTGTCTATCATTTTATAATCTAGAAACTTGGCAACCACAAACTTCTTCAAGCATGCATCTTCAGTCTTGTACTTCTTCTCAAGTGCGTCCCATAATTCTTTCGAAGTTTTCATAGCACTGTAGACATTGTACAAGTCATCCTCTAAAGCACTTAGGATATAGCATTTGCAAAGAAAATCTGCTTGTTTCCACGCCTCAACAATCATAAATTTCTCGTTGTCCGGCATGCCCGCGGCAGGCACTGGAGGTTCTTCACTGGTGAATTTCTGCATACAAAGTGTGGTAAGCCAGAAGAACACCCTTTGCTGCCATCCTTTGAAGGTGGCTCCAGAAAATTTTCCCGGTTTCTCGGCTGGTGGAACAGCAGTTCGGCTTGTTGCCGCTACAGTCGCAGAAGGATTTCCATTATCAGTTGCCATTTCTCACTGTCAACAACAGAAGAATTCAATTAATGGCAAAAAAAAATGGAACAGTAAACAGTACTGTAACTAACGATAAACAATATGTTTAATAAATAAAAACCGAAGTTTTTATATATTGTTTCACAGAAAACGATGAAGTTTTTATGTTGTTCAAATCGTTGCTGAATTTTAATACTCCGATGAAGTTTTAATACCTTCAGACCAGAATAGAAAAATCCAGTAGGAGTAGAAAACCACACATGTTTTTAATCTCCAAAAGCAGAATACAGATTATAATAAATTAATTTCCTTAAGATTGTTATCAATCTATACTATTAAAAATAAATAACGAAATAGTAATTTTGAAATAAATCGAGCCCATTGAATACACAATGTGTCCTTAAGAAAATTATTACCCTCAAGTACCCAAGGTGCTGGAATATTATCCTCCCAGGATAGAATGATTTAACTCTCCAGTTTATTGGTACCAAAAACTCTGATGAACTTCGAACCACTCAACGGTTGTAAAACACACTGGAATAGATTTGTGTAGAAGAAGAAGAAGTCTTAAAGTTCAGAAAATTCGTAAGGAAAAATGTGAGGAATCAAATGAATTTATAGCCAATGGAAGTACTGTTTCTGAAAGTCCACAATTCTTTAGAACAGTCACTTAAAAACGGGAAGGAAATTTAAATAAAATTCAGGAAGAAGTGAATCGGGTCGCGCACGGATCCGATTCAAGTTGGATACGGGTAGCGCATGGATCCGGTTCGGATTGAAAATTTAGTTAATTTAATTAATATTTTATTAAATAATTAAAGAAATTTTGTCCAAAAAGATTAATCAATCAATCATTAACTGAAGCCGAAGCCGAAGCCGAAGGCGAGCCGAGCGACGACGACGACGGAGCGAAGCTTGCCTTCTTCTTAACTCTTTAAGAGCTAGAAGAAGAGCAATTGTATATATACCCATCAAAAGTCTTTTCTTCCACCGATATGGGACAATGTCCCTTTTGTCAAGGAGGAAAATTCAAGTATTTCATTTTCCCTCCATTTCCCATTCACTCTTTATTTTAAGATAATTAAGCTTAAACCCAACATCAGGTGTGCTCTGAGTAAACCCTGCTCCAGTGCAATCAGGGCCGGACACACGTTCAACGAAGCGGTTCGTGCAACATCACTTCGTCGAAAAACTTTACTAAATATATGTATTAATACGGTGAGGAATCAGATAAGTACGAAAAAATGACACCATTTGATATGTACAGATTGACTCCTGGTGCATTGATTATGTGTTTGATTTTGTTCTAAGAGTTTAGATGTTCAAACCTCAACTAGCACATATTTTTTTGCAAATATTTGAGAGAGTTTCTGTGGTTAGAATTTGTGATTAAACAGAATTGAACTCGACCTAACTTAAAACTCAACAAAACCAATGAATTAAGGTTATTTCTTGCCTAGAAATATGATAGTTATACTGGTAGCAATCAAATTAGGTGACGAGCTTCCTGATCATCCCTATTTGCTTTTTCTTTTTGACCTTACTATCTTCTTTCTTACATGTGCTTAAGACTTGACATCGTAATTTCCTTATAGAAGGAGAAGCTTAGAAGCTAGCCAATCTTGTTTCCGTTATTAGTATTAGTGATTTCCCAATTCCTTGAATTCTTTATTGTTAAGCAGTCAATTTGGGATATTATTGGATTGGTTTTAAAAGGTTTTTAGAGATGTACCTGAACTCTTTCATTTATCTTTTGCTGATAATACTTTCTTGGTAATCAATACGGTACGTACTAGTAGTAGGCAATAAAATCTTGAAACATACTAGGGTCGACTTGCAAACACAAAATAAAGTAATGATACTAATGAATCCAAATATTGTGGAGATACAGATTTTTTATCTAGGTTAGAGAATACATTCCACAAACCTATCCTCTTTAACACGGTTAAGTTAAGGGTGTGATCTAGTGGTCAATAAAATTAGCTGAAAATCATAAGATTCAAATCCCAACGGCAGCAGAAACGTTGAGGAAATGGAGGGGACGTATAATGATAGTATCTTCCATGATGGTGCGTAAAACTAACCATTTCTACTGATGTTGTTAAGTTGAAGGTTGAAAATTTTGAACTTGCAAAATACAACATCGGCATTTTCGACAAGAGAATGTCCAAAATCATGTACTCAACCGAAATAGACATCTTTTTTCATCTACGAGACAAAGCACTGAAGATCACTGCACACTTGACTTTCACGTGCTACGAACGCCAACTATTTCCTCTGCATTTTGAACCTTGATACTGGCTTTGAACTACGACCAACAGTCTGCTCGCTTGGCTTGATATCAAAGGCACCAGCACGTTCAACAATACTTCCAGTAAAAGCCTGCACAGTTGTATTATCGGCTAATATTGAGTAAAAAGTAATAATGTATGTGTGGGAATGTAGCTTACTTCTGGTTAGGAGGTACAGGAAAAGGCATACAGGCAAAGCATTTAAATCATATTCCTCTAAGTCTAATACAAGCCAAAACATGCATACAACTGTAAATAATGCAATGATTGTCGTGCAAAATGACATTGGTGCCATGCGATAATGATATTTTTTTGACAAAAGCAATCAAATGAAAAGTGCAGGTTCATTTTACTTTCCTCCAATTGCCACAACAAAGAATATATGCTCAACGACCTGAGTATTTTTGTATACGACATGAATACACAAACAGATATGCATCATAGCGGAACACTGAGCACAGCAAGGGCACTAACAAACAACATGAACAAACCAAGACATCATTTGCAATATAAGGAATAACATAAAACAGAAACACAATTGTCGTCAATTAATGTGGTTGACCCATTCTGTCTCCCAACCCCGGAAGAAAAAAGAAGATAAAAACAGAAGAGGTGTTTAAGAGTGAACTAAATGGACAGATTCGAACCTTATTTTCAGCTATAATGGGAACATTAGTATCCTCCTCCATCCGATTCTGTTTTGGAGCACTCTCAGTTATATTGGACTTGTCATAAGCGAGGCTCCCAGCTATGTATTCACCTGATTAATGCATAAAATCATTTGAAGATGAAATGAAAAATGCAAATATAGGCACATTGAAGCATGCACTGAATAAGATACGGACATGATTAACGTATATTGAAGTTTCTGTTTAACTATAATATGGAGATCTAAAAAGACCAAAATGCATTTGCAGGCAACGGAAAGAAGGTCAAGTAGAAATCCATCAAGTTACAATGTCTTCCCCCCCCCCCCCC
>MCJB01050201.1:22250-40407 GCA_002018475.1 Nicotiana obtusifolia
TACTTCCCCCCCCCCCCCCCTCCCCTACTCCGATGGAAAACAATCAGAATCAGAACAACATGCAAAAATCCCCCTCAGACCCAGAACCTAGAGGAAGAACCAGTGCCTCTAATGGTGACAATAGCCCCACTGCCACCAGACCACCTACCCACCTCTTGGATGGAAATGGCACTACAGGGAGCAGCCTTTCCACTGACCCTCTTAATAGGGTCTCTGCCAATCCATGTAGTAATTCAGAACCCTCATTACCTAGCCAAGATAGCCACTATATGCCTCAACCATGCAATGTTGAACTATGGGCATCAACTGTGGCTGGCAACCTTGGTACAAGCCCAGGTAGCACTCAACTAACAAATAATGACAACAAACCAGCTGAATGCACTAATGGACCAGATCAGCCACTCCTTACCCTTCTCCCCCTAGTGACACCAAGGGAGGAGATTGCAAGCTCCCCCGTTCTCCCAATAGACACCAGCATGGACCATGATATACTATCAAGGTTTTTCACCTCTCAAGTATAAAGAAGAAAGAAAAATAAAAGCACCCCGCTATAGTTTTTCACAAAACTAGCGAAAGCGTTCTTCAAACTCATGAATGTAAGATGGAAAGAAACCTCACCCGCACATTCCTCAATCCCGCAAGATTGCAAGAGGCATTGAATAAAGGAAGAAGAATGAAACAATAGATCAATCACGTTTTTGAAGCAAAAGCTTAGAAAAACTAATCAACAATGTATAGTTTCAGCATATTAAGCCCTTTAAATAAGCCTTACAATGAGTAAAATTGATGAGGTTAAGAAAAACTACTCCTAATTAAAGTAGAATAAGAATAAGGCTAAGAAAACCTATCCTGACTAAAATAGTAAAAAGAAATTTGGTAAGAATCGGATACCAACTAACAATCCTAGTTTGACTAAAACTACAAATATAATCCTACTAAAACAAGAATTAAATTACTAGGAAATAAGAAATAACAAATCCTAATCTTTAAGGAAAGAAATCTTAATCTTGAATGGATTCTTCACTTCTTGAATTTCTTGGATTTTTAGCATCTTGATCTTGCATCATTCTCTCCTGGTTGAAAAAAACTCGTCCTTGAGTCTAACAGCTTCCATACACGGCATAAGATTTACTATAGTAAGAATGGAGACCCAAGGTAGAAAACAATTGGGGACCCAATGCTCACCAGGTTTTAATTTACATTTTGCTGGTTTATCCTAGAGCTTCTTCATGTTGTAAGCAAACTTAGCATGTGGTCGAACTAAATCCCACTTGCTATGTTTTAACTTTATACTAAGTCTTCTCCATGTAATCTTTCTATATTGACTCTCAAACTTCAACTTATGATATGAAGTTATTGATGTTAGCAATACATGGAACTTAGCCAACTTCATATCTAGCTTTGAATTAAGTATAGAGATCAACGCTCTTTTTAAACTGCATCAATTGCATCGTACACCAACAATCACTCTGATGATAGCCATATATATATTTATGACATTAAGACATCTTGTTTCTCCAATATATGGACTCAAACTCTCCATTATCCACTCCTTTATAGGTAATTTTTCCTCTTGTTCTAGCATATTTCTATGGACTTTCAAAATTAACACAATATGTTGCCTTGTTTGGATTGATAGAGTCAACAATCAAGTCAATATTGTGTTGAGAATCTCTAAAAGGCGAAAAGTCAATAAAACACATAGTGTTCGGATCATCATAGAACTTCAGTGGGAACTCCTCAATTAGTGGATGCAATGCTTGGTCCTCTCTTTATATTGATCTTCATCAGTTTCGTCCTCTTCACTCCCTTGATTATCTGAATAATTATCATACTGGGCATGGTGCCTTAGTCAGCTTCAACCTCTTCAAGTTGCTCAATATATCGTGCTCTATGCGGTTGAATTGGTAGATATTGAAGTGCTAGATGTGGTTGTAGCACTGGTATGTTATTTGGTGGTGGTGGTGGTGGATAATGTAGGTGTTGTGATAGATTTTGTGGCTAATTTTGCACCAAGTGTTCAATTAATTTAGTCAGATTCTCCATTGATTTCTTCAACTCATCTAGCTGCACTTTAAAGCCATCTAGTTGCACTTTAATTTCTTTGTTGTCTCGTTCAAGAATTTTAGTTCTTAATTTATGAACTTTTAATTGAAGATCCATTGAAGATGATCCCGAACTTGATATTTTATTGTTTGGTGACACGATGAACAAGGTCGCAAATCGAGAATTCGAACCTAGAACTTGCGCTCTGATACCAATATGATGTACTTTCAAGGTTTTGCACCTCTCAAGTACAAAGAAGAGAGAAAAACAAAAGCACCCCGCTAATGTTTTTCACAAAACTAGCGAAAGCGTTCTTCAAACTCACATTAGAAGAATGTAAGATGGAAAGAAACATCACCTATGCGTTCCTCCATCCCGCAAGATTGCAAGAAGCGTTGAATAAAGGAAGAAGAATGAAATAATAGATCAATCACGTTTTTGAAGCAAAAGCTTAGAAAAACTAATCACCAATGTATAGTTTTAGCATATTAAGCCCTTTAAATAGGCCTTACAATGAGTAAAATTGATGAGGTTAAGAAAAACTACTCCTAATTAAAGTAGAATAAGAATAAGGCTAAGAAAACCTATCCTGACTAAAATAGGAAAAAGAATTTTGGTAAGAACGAGATACCAACTAACAATCCTAGTTTGACTAAAACTACAAATATAATCCCACTAAAACAAGAATTAAATTACTAGGAAATAAGAAATAACAAATACTAATCTTTAAGGAAAAGAAATATTAATCTTGAATGGATTCTTCACTTCTTGAATTTCTTGAATTTTTAGCATTCTTGATCTTGCATCAGACGAAGACCCCACCATCCAGGGAAACCCAGATAGCAGGATCAGAAAAGGTCCACGAGCACCTGCAAGCCTCCAACACAGAGCCGAAGGCCCTGATCAAAGCTGGGAGTGCCAAAAACAAAGGCAATGCTCCTACAACAGAAGGAGTTAATAGAGTTCAGAGGGACTAGGGGACAAATATTTATCGCACTATGCCCAAGGAGCATGAAACTATGCGGGGTAAGCCCAAGGTTAGCCTCAAATCCAAACTCAGGAGACTCATCTGTAAGGCTAAAACCAGTTCTGATTCAAGAAGACAAACAAGCCAGCTCTGTACAAGTGAACCTGGAGGCCAACCCAGTGAAATGGAAGGCCAAATGCGTGAAAAGGAAGTCCACACCACACCCCAAGCTGTTAATGAATTTCATCATCTGGAATGCTAGGGGTGCCAACATTAGTGAGTTTAGAAGACGCCTGAGATGGTTAAAATGCATAAGCTTGTTATGCTAGTCCTCCTAGAAACTAGGATGACTGAGCATAAGCACCTGATTCAGGAACTAGGATTCTCTAGGCAAATCCAAAGCCCAACTATGGGCTTGTCTGGGGGCATTGTCATAATGTAGAAGGATTACCTATTCAAAATTGATGAAGTCTCAACCGCATCCCTAGGCATTAATGTCATGGTCAAGGTAATCCCCTCTTTTAATTCTTGACTTTTCACTGCTATTTACGCTAGTAACACTTATGCACTTAGGAGGAACCTCTGGCAGCAGTTCAGAACTATCCCTGATAACTATCAGGGGAGCTGGCTAGTAGGGGGACTTCAATGAAGTCTTGAGAGCTAGAGACAAGTATAGGGGAATTGATCTCTGCTCCTAAGGCTAATCTTTTCTAGCAATGCATAAATCAGTGTAAGCTGATTGACCTTGGTTTCAAAGGTAGCAAATTTACCTGGACTAACATGAGATATAAGAATAAGAGTCAATTAATCTTGGAAAGACTAGATAGATGTTTTGCTAATGAGGATTGGATCCAGGAATTCCCTTCAAGTACAATTAGCCACTAGGGGAGGGCATAAAATCCAAAAATTAAATTTCGAACTGAACCGAATTAATTTGGTATTTCGGTATTAGTTTTTTCGGTATTTCAGGATACTTCGGTACGAAAATTGTAATATTTCAGTATTTTGGTATGGTATTCGGTATTTAGTTTTTGATATTTCGGTATACCGAAATACCAAGTCCAAGCCCAACTCTATTACTATTTTCCAGCCAAATAAGCCTAAGCACAATACCCCAAGCCCCTTAATTTTCTAAATCCCTAGCGCGCCTAGCGGCCTCTTTAGGCTTAGAGACGGCAGAACTCCGGGCACCAGCAAAAGATTAGTTTTCTCTATGTAATTACTCTATGAAATTATCAAGATTATATTTTCTAATTTTGCCTTTGAGTGGTTGAATTCTCAGCAGAAGTCAGAAGAGATATTAGGCAATAGGCATAGGATAATCTTGGGAGATTTGAAAGACTCTGATATGATACCGAAACCGTATCGAACTAAATAAGTAAATATCGAACCGTACCAAACTACTTTGGTACGATATTTGGTATGCACAATTGATATACCAAATACCGAAGTACCGAAACATAGTTATTAAATATCGTACTGAAAGCCCACCCCTAGTAGACACCTTCCTAGAACTCACCATGATCTCTGCCCTATGCTTTTTAATCTTTAGTTTGGGCCTAGCAACCTCATTAAAGCTTTTAGATTTGAGCGCATGTGGTGCAGCCACCCCTCCCTCACTAATATAGTGCAGCAGGCCTATGAGGGAACTACCAAATTTCAAGACCAAGTTACTACTTGGAATAAGACAGTCTTTGGTAACATCTTTCATAAGAAGAAGCATTTACTGGCTAGGCTAGGAGGTATCCGAAAATCTAATGCCTACCCCTTCAGCCCATACCTCCAGCATCTAGAGGGTCAACTCCAAGAAGACTATTCATCCATCCTGAGAAGTGAAGAGGGATTCTAGAAAACTAAATCTAGGATAAACTGGTTTTGCAGAGGATGCCAACACAAAATTCTTTCACACCTCCACTCTCAACAGGAGAAGAAGGAATAGGATCCTAGCCCTCCAAAATGAAGCAGGGGAGTGGGTAGATGACCATAAGGGAATTGAGGATACCATTTTCTAGTTCTACTCATCCCTGTTCACCACTAATCACCAATCCTCCACCAAAGGTAGAGATACCACCCCTTTATGACTCTAATACCCAGGACCAGAACATTCTTAGTGCCCCTCTAAGGAATAGTGAGATAAAAATTGTTTTATTCTTATTCAAACCTTCCAAAGCCCCTGGGCCTGATGGCCTATACCCAATATTCTACCAAAAATACTGGAATATTTTTGAGGGTAAGGTAACCAACTTTTGTAACCAGATCTTCCACAACCTTGAAATGAACCCTAAGATCAACACCACCTATCTGTGCCTAATCCCTAAATGTGTTAATGCAACTTTGTTGAAAAACTTCAGACCCATTAGACTATGCAATACTATGTACCAATTGATCACTAAAATCATTATTAACATAATTAAACCTATGTTGCCCTCTAACATAAGCCCTAGCCAAGCTAGCTTCCTGTCTAACAGGAAGGCCTGTGATAATGCTATTATTCTGCAAGAATACATTAGTCACTTTAAGAAAATGAAAGGCAGAAATGCCAATATGATCTTAAAGATTGGCCTGAAAAAGGCTTTTGATATGTTAGAATGGACCTTTATCAAAGACACATTGCTTTCCTTTGGTTTCCCTAGCAGTATCACCAAGCTGATTATGTCCTCATTCAGTTCTATCTTTGTGCTTGTCAATGGGAGTAAGACTAGTATTTTAAGCCTAGTAGGGGCATATGACATGGATATCCTGTATCTCCCTACATCTTCATAATCTGTAGGGAGAGACTTTCCAGAAACATTGATGCAAAAGTGCAGAATGGGAAATGGTTTCCTATAAAGATCAGTCAAACAAAGCCAAAAATCTGCCACCTCTTCTTTGCAGATGATCTTACCCTCTTTGCTAGAGCAAACACCAAAAACTGTAATATTATTATAGAAACTCCTCAGGAGTTTAGCTGTAAGTCTGGCCAAAAGGTAAATAACATCAAATCTAAGGTAATCTTCTCCACAAACCGCCACCAAGAGGAAGTAGATAGACTAGCCAGGATATTAACAATTAAGCCCAGCCTCTCTTTTGGTAAGTATCTGTGCTTTCCCATATTCCATAAAAGACCCATCAATAGAGACTGCCAGTTTATAATTGATAGCATGCAGACTAAGCTTGCAGGCTGGAAAACCCATTTTCTGAATATGGCTGGGAGACCCACACTAGCTAAGTCCTCTCTTGGGTGCATCGCTGGCCATGTCATACAATACATAAATCTCCCAGCCAATGCGTGCAACCAAATTAATAGAATTAAGAAAAATTTCATCTAGGGTACCACTGCTACTAAAAGGAAATTGCACCTAGTTGAGTGGAAAACTGTGACAAAGCCTAAGGAAGAGGGGGGTTTGGGAGTGCAAACAGCTGAGAACAGAAACATTGCCACCCACACTGGGCTGGCATGGAGGACGTACAATAATACAAATGCCATGTGGGCCAGTTAGTGGCGAAGCCACATGGTTAGAAGGGCGGTCAACTGACCACCCTTCGTCAAAAAATTATACTGTGTACATAGATAAAATATTACGTTTTAGAGATATATAATACATATTAAACATCCTTTGTCGGATATGTTTTTCACTTCTTTTAAATTTGAACACCTTTAAAAAAATTTCTAGCTTCGGCAGTAGGGCCAGAGTGCTATTCCACAAGCACTGTACTAGCAGAAACCCTTCTAGGCACATTACCTCTAGGACTTGGCAAAATGTCAATAATGGCTGGTAGGTCTGTAGTGAGGCTACTAGGTGGGCAGTTCATAAGGGGGATAAAATTAACTTTTATGGTGGCAGATGGATCCCTGGTATAGAGTCCCTTAGGAGCATTATCAGTGGCCCACTCAACAAGGGGAGGGGAGTTTGGATGTAGGCACATGCTACAATGAGAGACTGGGATATCAATAATATCTCTTTTGACCTCCCCGAGGAGGTAGTGTCCACTATCAAGTCTATCTTTGTCAATCTCAACTCTGGCAATTTGGATAAGATGGTGCGGAACCAGACTGATAGTGGTATCTTCTCAACCAAAACTGCCTATACCCTCATTGGAAGTCTGAACCATCATTCGGTCCATAACTCTGGGAAAGACTTCAACTGGGCGTGGGGCCAAAAATTGTCCAACAAGATAAAATATTTTCCTTGGTTAGTAACCAATGCTAGTCTCCCTACAACTCAATACCTACACTCAAGGTGTATGAACCTAAACCCCATGTGCTTCTTCTGTAACAAGGAGGAAGAAACCATATAACACCTGCTCTTCAAATGTGACAATGCTAACCAATACTGGAAGAAGTTAGCTGAGCAAAGTCATTCCAACCTTAGTATCCCAAACCTTGTTATTAGCCAAGCAGACTGGGTGCACACTCTTAACAAGGTTAAGCACCAGCTCTTCAACGACTTTCTTAAATAGGGTCACGTAATCCCTTTCTACCTTTGGCAAATTTGGATAACCAGGAACATCAATAGCTTCAACATAGGAAGGATCCTATCCCCTTTAGAGTGGCCATTAACAAGGCTGCAGAATTCTTGCATATAGCAATAGGAGGAAAAGAACCCAGGCACAATAGTGTTATCTCTATTAAATGGCAGTCCCCAGGTAGGGGTTGTTACAAGCTAAACATTGACGGTGCTTACAATCAAAATGATAAAACGGGGGAATGGGAGGGGTAATTAGAAACAACAATGGGGATTGGGTAATAGATTACATGGGGAAAATCAAGTGCATAAATACCCTATATTATGAGCTAACAACTTTCTTGCAGGCCTAAAAATGACAATATCAAACAATCTAGTGTCCTTGGAGGTCACTGTAGACTCGACAGAGGTAATACAATACATAAACAAAGGTGATCTAATATATGATCCCTTGATTTGTGAATGCAGGTCTCTCCTAGCAGCGCTGAGCCATCTACTAGTAAACCACACATTTAGAGAGGCAAATAGAGTGGCGCACAAATTGGCAACAGAAGCAGGGAGGCAGTTGGGAGAAGGTATCAATTTTTGGGTAGTTTCTCCGGTGTTTGTCAATGAAGCACTATGGGCAAACATCCTAGGAACTATTTTTGAAAAAAAAAAAACAGTACAAGTTGTAATATTGAAAATGTAGCATTGGACTACTCATCATTTGGTACGATGGGCTTAACTTCTCAACAGTCCAATGTAAAAACAATCTTAATTTAGTAGTATAACATAGTATCCTTTTGACAAAAAAAATATCTTTGTTACTAGTTTTTTTTTTTTTTTTTTTTTTGGTAACAGATTGAATTAGTTTGCTTGTTTAGTAAAGTCATTCTTCATGATCAATAAGATTTTCTAATTACCAAAAAAAGTCAATAAGAAATAAATATATAAAGAGTTTTTTATTTTAATTTGTCTCTTAATATACTTAGTTATAGATATTACTCATGGGGATATACGTGTAGGATTTTCATATTATATTAAGTTTAAGTGTAATTTAAAACACAGTAGTTGTATCCGAGGCTGAATCAAATGGGGTATTTTAGCGTAACTAATTATTAAATTATTTTGAAGGAGTTGGCGTAATTCCTAAATGCATAAGTCGCAATTGAACACTGCTATTTATAAGTCGCATTCCCATATTTGGATTACAGCTCGCAATTGCTAAACACCTCCCTTTGATTACCAGAACCCTTCACCCCTTCGTTCATGTTATTATAGGTTACCGTCACAAAACGAGCTTCTCTGCAACTAATAAGCATTGTAATTTTATTTTCACGTATTGCTAACTTAATATTAATCATTCAAGATAAACTTTATATGACTAGCATACATAGAGTGAAACATATAAGGAGGATTCATATAGCCTATCTCAACTTGTTTGGATTGAAGTTTCGTTGAAAAAGGCTAATTAACTGATGATACTAATGCAAAACATACTTCACAATGTGACTTCTCAACAAGCAACTTTGCATTCTTATTGCTCGAGCCTATGGCTGACCAGCGGCGGAGCCACCTTATGTTAAAAGAGGTGTCAATTGATACGCCTTCTTCGAAAAATTACATTGTTTAACTTGGTCAAAAATTTATTTTTATACATATATAGTATATGTTGACTCTTCTTATTTTCTTCGTATGTTTTATCTTTTTATATTTTAACACCACTTAGTAAAATTTCTGGCTCCACCACCGTGTCTAACTAAGCCAGCATAGCAATTTATACTAATATCACTGCAGATCTCAAGAAACACAAAGGAAATGAAACAAAATAACTCAGTATAAAATTTGTGAAAGAACTTGCACTTAGATGAAAATTCTTCTTAGAATAAGACTACAAAACTTTCAAGGTAAATTGTAGTATATCTTTTCATATAGACAACCGCAGATGTAACTTTGAAGTAAGTTCGAATTGCAAAAGCAATCACGAATTTGCACAGTTTTGTATAAACTTTCAAGATATGTCTAATCAGAAACCACTGGGGACCTCCAGACTCTCGATAACAATGTTCGAGCAAATTATTCAAAAACCAGACGCAGACAACAGTAATCTACACAACGTTAAACGATCATCTTCATCATTATCACTGCACCATATTAACTGCCGCCACCAGATCCATATTTCTTTCCGAAAACAACTAGCTGCAGTTTATCATACCCCGCCAGTACACCAGCACCGGCAACAGCACGTAGAATATTAGCCCCAGCACCTTTGAAAAGTGACTTGGCGCCTTCTCTTTTCATTATCTGAGAAAATGCATCTAATGAGCCCTTGTACTTAACTGCTTCTCCTGAAGTCATCATCATTCTTCTACGCACTGTATCAATCGGGTAAGATGCCAAACCAGCACCAATCGTGATACCCCATCCGAGCAAAAAACTCGCGAAGAAACTATCCTGTGAACACCAATAACAGCAACATTCAAAGACAGATCTAAGATTTAAATTCTATGGGTTCAACTTTACGGTTTTATCATTGAACCAATTATATATTTGAATTTATGGTTCTTATATACTATTTATTGCAATTTAGTAGATTTTTGCTCATAAATTTGTGTTTCGCATTGAAAGTACTGAGTTCGTATTAACCCAATATTACAAAGTTGTATCCGCTCGGCAGGGGCTAAGCTATATAATGAAGGGTGATCAACAGATCACTTTTCGTCAAAAAATTACACTGTGCATATTTACAAAGTTTTAAGTTTTAGAGGTGTATAACATATACTAAATACCTTTTGTTGGGAAACTCTTTTCACTTCTTTCAAATTGGAACACCTTTGCGGAAATTCATGGCTTGCCACTACTACTCGGACAACGTTAATAATAGTGGCGGTGCTATTTATGGTGAAGATTGACTCCGCTTCGCCGAAAATATAATTTTTTGTATGTGTGTATATATATAACTTGTTGAAACCCCTTTATATAAAAAAAGTGCTTTTTGAATCGCCTCATTAGAAATTTTGACTCCACCACTGGTTAATAGCCACCAATTCTATGGATACACATATTGATAGACCAAAGTGATAAGGACTAATCACACATAATTCATACATATATATGCATGCAAACAGTTAGCATCCATATTAGGATTTCATGAAATAAAAAGCACATAGAACCAGAGGATAGATACTCCATACCTGCAAGTTACCAACTAGAACCACAGGTTTAAGGGAATCGTATATTCCAAAGTACAAACCGCGGTAAACAATTATTCCCACACATGAGATGGTGAATCCACGGTAAAGCCCAACAATACCATCAGATTTAATGGTTTTCTGGTAAACATCAAGCAAACCATTAAACTGCCTCTCACCGCCCTTTTTCGCAGCTTTAGCATCATTAGCGAGGCGTGTTCTAGCATAATCCAGCGAGTACACGAACAAGAGAGAGGAAGCACCAGCAGCACCACCAGATGCCAAGTTTCCTGCAAACCATTTCCAGTAGCCGTCCCTTTCTTTCTTGAAATTAAACAGTCTCTTAAAATAATCTTTAAAAGCAAAATTCAAGGCCTGCAGAAAAAAATATTCAGTATTAACAATAGGAATGGCCAAAAAAGAAAATACTTTTATCAACTCAATATTACTGATGCAACTCTCAAGTCCTTTCTTTTCCAGTGCCATCACTACAAAGTTTAACAAGTTTCACAATCATTTTGAGAAAAACTAAGTCATTACAACAGTTTTATAGCGACAAACAGTCATTACAACAGTAAAGCAACATGGTTAGAAAACGATGGTAAAACCTATTCAGATCTTCAATGGTGGATGCACTAGATATTCTGTGCTGTTGGTGACATCAAGTTTTAGCCAAGTCTGAAATCAGCCCAAGAACAAGGCCGAGCAACTAGCTGCTACAGGATTGGACGTCTATCTATCTCACCACGCTCCCCTACTCCTATAAAGGCCGGCAGAAGGAATGCTCTGGTATCCTGTATTTCTGGTGCAGAGGCGAATGCTGGGGTCATCTACCCTAGAACTTTCGACACGGAATATATATATATATATATATATATATATATATATATATATATATATATATATATGTGTGTGTGTGTGTGTGTAAGAACTACTAGAATCCCAATAAATGTTAGATCTAAATCTATAATTTTAATAGTACAATGAGTTGAACCTATCAAGTTTAAATCCTGACTTCGGCTCCGCTCTGGTAGGTAAAGTACCCTCTAATTTGTATAAGAAGAGACCAAAAAGCATTAAGTATGATGAATAAGTAAAGTAACACTCTAATTTAACAATAGTAGACAATTAGGATCGACCAACAGAATGTAAGGTGAGTTAACCTGAGTGGGGAAATATCTGATGACATTTGCAGTATTGCCTCTCCAAAGAGAAAGGACACCTTCATCCTTAACAGTTCTCGTAAAGCAGTCAGTAATCCCTTTGTACGGTTCAGAAAGTCTACCGGATTTGATCATCTCGTCTTGATTCTGAATCAAAAGCTTAACTCTCTCAATCGGTGCAGCAGCTGTCTTAGACACAGCAGCAGAAACTCCTCCCATTAGAAAATCAACAATAAAACTAGTGGTTTTCTTCTCTAATGGAGCTTCAGATGGAGCCCGTATAAGAACACGAGCACACAATGGCTCGAATTTCAGGATAGTAGCTTGGCGAGTCGCCATAAAAGGACCGTGTATAATTTCATTGACATATCCAACATTCATATTGTGTGAACCAGTATGCTTAGAATGTGTGTAGGGAGATATTCGAGAGAACAGGCACGAGCACCCATGTATTTTCTGATATATAGATGGATGTTGTAATACATCCCCCATGTTTTGAGATCAATGCAGTGACCTGTAAATAAGATAGAGCAAATATTATTGCATCTCAGCGGAGCAAGAACTTCCAATCTTCCAATGAACCAAACAAATATACACTAAAATCATTTTAGTCTCAGTTCAAGTAGCAAGAACAGAAGATTATTCAAAAAGCAAATAGTTAGCCTCCTATATGTGGCAGGTTCTTGTGAAAAGCTGCTACAGATATTAGTGGTTCAAAATGAAAGGAAAATTCTCAATGTTTGACGAAGATCTTTCTATGATAGATAGAAATTAATGTTGGATACGTGGGATAATCTATAGGATCCATTCGCTTCCTTATCTCTAAATTTTTGATAGAGGAATTCATAAACGAGAAAATAGAAATTCAATCACTATTGATGTAGTAATCTTGAAACCAGGATCACACAAACAAAAAACACATCTGCGCATACATTGGACAAAAATTGGGAGTATGAAGAACCATAAACACCAAGGGGTACTAAACATACAATTTGACGGAAAATATAAAGTTAAAATGTTTCTAGATACAGAAGGTTGTCATTCTTTATATGACAGACTAAAAAGGAATCTGAATATAAAATGTGGGATATCACATAAATTGGGACGAAAGAGAATACTTTCTTTGTTCCATTTTACATGACATAATTTTTTTGTTAACTACATGATTTTCCCGACGTTTCTAATTATATTCTTTAACTACATAATTATAATTACTTAAATCTTATCTCAAAAATAGTACTAAAACAGAACAAATACTCCATTAAACATGTACTTCAAACAGAGTAACCATAATAGTAACAGCTCATGCTAAGATAAAAGTATATGACACAATCCTAAACCATATAAAATTCACAATACAATGATCAAATGAAGATGAATGAAATTTAAAACCAAACAGAATGATCACTAACACAAACCAAGCAAGCATAGTTCATACTATATAAATATATATATATATATATATATATATATATATATATATATATATATATATAGGTGAATTTAGGATTTCTAGGACATGAATGCACCACTAAAAAACTGGAAAAAAAAAGTATTTAGTGGGGAATTGATCCCTCAATATTTAATCAAGTACACCTTCGGTCCAGGGCCAGCAAATAATATTAAATCAATTTTAAGAATACATAAAACACTTATAGCATGTTTAGCCAAACTTCTAAAATCAGCTTATTTCGAGAAGTTCTTTTGTCAAAAGCTTTTCACAAAATTTCTTTTGGTGAGAAGTAATTTGTGTTTGGCTAAATTATTTGAAAAGCACTTCTGAGTAAAAATTATTATTTGACCAAACTTTAAAAAGTGCTTGTATTTTTCTGAAAAGTGCTTTTCAACAGAGTGCTTTTGATGAAAAGTTACTTTTTTCTGCTTCTCCAGAATTGCTTTTACTCCTACTCAAAAGCACTTTTTTTTCTTCTAAAAGTTTGGCCAAACACTTCAATATTGAAAAAAATCCTTTTTTTAATTAAAAAAATATGCTTTTGACCATGGAAAAGCTTGGCCAAACAAGCTATTAATTTCGACGAAAGATCATGAGTTTACGTGTCCATAAGTTGAGTCTAGATCCGCCTTTTATATATATATATATATATATATATTCACACACGCAAATATTGCACATAGTATAGGTGTTTGTGTGTGTGGAGAAAGAGAAGGAACTATACCTAAGAAAGATGGCCAGAGAATTGGAGTGGAGTGAGAAACCTCGTTCCCGTCTCTGAGGAGAGCAGAAAAAGAGCATTTGAGAAGAGAGTAGCCATGTGGAAAACAGAAAAAATTGAAGAGTTTTCGAGAAGGTGCTCGATCGGCGGAAGAGTTTTCCTTATTGACCGATCTGACCCTAAATTTTCCGCGAAAACTTGTCTAACTGCCATTGGCGCGTTAAATCGAGCAGTTACTTGAATTCAAATGTTCAGCCCGTAAGTTATACCTGTCTTCGATAAAAAATGGATTTTTGCATATATATATATACCCAGTTTTGGGGTCACAATTAAACTTATATTTATTTTGTAAAAAATTTTTGCAAGACTATCCACTTTACAATTAATTTCAGACTTATCAGGTCTGAAGTTAGAAAAAATTAGTCTGAAGTGAAAAAATTGCACTTTAAATGCACTTACGGCAAAATAGGTCTGAAGTGCAACCAATGGTTTCATGCACTTAAGGCCAACAAGTCTGAAGTAAAAAATTACACTTCAAATGCACTTAATCCAAAAGGTCTGAAGTGCAACAAACGTTTTCCTACACTTAAAGCTAATAAGTCTGAAGTGAAAACTTGCACTTAAGATGTACTTAAGGCCAAAAGATTTAAAGTGCAACCAATGTTTTCATTCACTTAAGGCCAAATAGGCGAAGTGCAAGTTGCCCAGCAATAAAAATTTATTCTTCGAATTTTAACAATGTAATGTACAATTTAATACCTAAATCTACTCCAAATGAGCTCAAATTTGAAACATAACCTCCAAATATCATCAAGAACAAACTTCAATCATCAATTTGTCAAAACAACAATAAATCTAACGAATCCATTTTGCAATTAAGAAAAAGAAAAAGAGAAAACCTTAAGCAATATAAAAAAATAAAATGCCACAACAGCTGACCACATTAAAATATCATAAACTATCTTAAAATATGTCAACAAACACCATATAAATCATTGTTACCCGAAGAAGAAGACCTGAAGTTGTTTAAACAGTGGGTACAAGTTAAAAAAAAATTAAAAAGTGGGTACAAGTTAAATGGGGGCGACCGAAATAGAGCGCCCCGTGCAATTTTTACGACAAAAAAGTAGTAGTACGCAGAGGCGAAGCTAGGATTTGAAACTTATAGGTTCCGAATTCTAACACTTTTAAGTTATTAGGTTCTAAATTAATAATTTGTACATATTAAATAATTTTTTTAAATATAAATACAAAATTTGCATCAAAGTTAGTGGGTTCGGCCGAACCCGCACCTCGGTCTCTAGCTCCGCCCCTAGTAGTATACTGGGCTACTATTTAAGGATTAATCAATACTTATTTTGTCTTGAAATTTGAACTAAAAATTTTAATTTCAGGATAATTCAGAATATTTATGTCTAGAAAAAAATTAAAATTTAAAATACATTTGTTAATTTCTAAATAGCAGCGCTTTAGAATGAGTGCCTCGTGTCATTTCTACGACAAAAAAATATGCATATGCTTTGGCTAATATATGATTCGTCCAGACTCTTTGGACTTTGATAGCATATGCCAATGAATACGAAACTTTTGCAACTTCTAACACAAAGTGCCAACCTTGATGCTTTGGAATTACACATCCTTCCATTTTATCAAAAGGCATTCGAACCGAAGTAATTCGATTCACGCGAAAAGAGAAGAGCGTCAAGCATCTTCAATTATCAGATCTATTTATTATTGTCGGTATAATCATAAAAAGATTATTAAAAAGCGTGTATCGTTGTTAAAATATTATAAAGTCGATGATTTCCATCAAGAATTTGATCACCGAATCGTGCTAATTCCATACGAATCAGTACTGAGAAGCATGTGTCCGGCTCACTTCGATTGCAAAGACTTTCTCGTTAAGCGCATGTCTCAACAATACAAAATGAGGGTTTCATTCGTCGTTATAGGACTTGACCAAACATCTCACGACACGAGCTGACGACAGTCATGCAGCACCTGTATGAAGTAATAAACACGAATAAGCAGAATAAATTTAAGGTCTACAGCTTGAAAATGCAATAAACTTAAATTCTGTTTTCTTAAATTCTATGCTCAACATTACATAAATCAGGACGGAAGGAGACCTATGCATTTGGTTTTAAAATAATGTTTCTTACTATAAATTATTTAATACTTGGTTACTCCGAAATATGGAGAGTATCTCCAGATAAAATGGTTTTTACCAAAAGAGAGAAATTAATCATAATTTATGAATGAATGTCATTTTTCTTTACAAGTATTTTAACTCTTACACCAAACGGTTTGTTTCAAGGGACTATATATATATATATATACACACACGGAAAGTAGCTAAAAAAAATTTCAAAATATATACAAATTCGATCAAAATTTATAATTTTTATCCACAATTTATCTATAACTTGAATATAATTTAGAGAAAGTAGTTAATGATAAGGATAAAATAGAAAAAAAAAATATTTTTCTCTTGATTTAATATATGACAATAAAAGTAAAAATATATTTTTAGTATAATGAACAAGTAAAAATGAACAGAGGGAGGAGATGTTATGTAGTTTGACCGACTCTGCTTATAGTATAGGTTACTCACCCTTCTTCTGAGTTACTCATGATTGAGTTTACACTTGTAATTAATTTTTAAATATTATTGCAATTTACATAAATTAATTTCAGCTGATAAAACACAGAATTTTTAAATTGAACAAAGGCGGAGCTCATTGCTCCGAAAACTTTGTTAAGGAAAAATAGTACTCCCTCCACAGGATTAAAATCACCACCAACTCGCGCATTGAGTATTTGATTTGTCAAGTCAGCAGAAAGACATGAAATTTCTTATCTTTGCCCATTGCTACCTTCGTTTGTTTTTGGTGGTGGTGGGAGGGGAATGCAGGACCCGTTTGGTAATAGATTTTGTTAAATTTTTTTGGCAAGTACATATTTGTTCATAGATTTTATTCTTATTTTGGTAATTTCTCAAATTCCAAGAGCTGGTTTTGCCTCAAAATTTTACTATTATATTTTTTAAAATTTTTCAAAATTACCCCAAACTTTTGTATTATAAAAGAGCCCGTCATTTAATATTTTATAACAATGCTGCTTCGTCTTTTCGATCATCTGATAGTATATTATGTAGTTTATTATAAAAATGATAATTTTGTACCAAATTTATTTATGATCGGGACTATGGTTTGTGATAATAATTAATGAATGTTATTGATGAAGGTACTGTTGGGCATTTGTGATAGTTTTTAGAACTTGTGGATATAAGTCATGTTTCATGTTTTTTTTTTTTTAAAAAAAAAGTGAAACATGTTTTAAAATTTTTTTGTCCAAACACATTTTCATCTTCAAACCAAACTTTACCCAAATCAGAATTTTCAAAACAAATTTGAAAATCTATGGCCAAACGCTAGCGTAATCTTCATGTATATGACTCGTCCAGACTGTTTAAAATATATATTCTTGTAATCATTATATATTTGAGGGTGTTTGAATTGGCTTTTAAGCTGGTCAAATCAGTTTTAAGTTCGTTTTAACTTTTCTCAGTGTGAGCACGTGATTTTTGCCGTACCCGAACTACCCTATAAAACTTTTTTTTTTATTTATTAAATAATTTTTAGATTAAGTATTAGCCATTTTAGGAATTTTATTAGGTTTAATTACTCATTTGTTAATTAACTAATTCATGAAAATACTAAAAAATGTCATGCATTACACTTAGGATCAAGGTGGCATTTTTAAAATTAAGTTAGTAATTAATCATCTTACAAAATTGAAAATCACAAAATTACTACATTTTACAATTTCCTTTAATTTTAATTTTTTATTTTTTCTTAGATTAAAGGGTTTTGTAGCTTTATAAATAGTATTTAAATTAATGTCACATTTTAGGTAAGATTAAGAGTCTAATTATTAAGTAATGTAATTATTAAAATTAAATAAAAAGGATTTTTAAATCATGAAATTGGATTGGGTTGGAATTTAAACCAATTCAGCCTAAAACCAATTGGCCCAATTCCAATTAGACCATACTGGACCGGCCCAACTCCCCCATCAGCCAAACTGATTTTACCCCTCTTATTTTTGATCTGGGTCGTCGATCTTCACAGATCCGACGGCCACGAATTAACCCCACCCCCATATAAAATATCCCATTCCAAACCCT
>MCJB01050202.1:0-12837 GCA_002018475.1 Nicotiana obtusifolia
GCGAGGGAAGTTCTGCATCTGTGAGATCGTAGATGTGAAAGAGGCAGCGCAGAAGCGGGGCCTGCCATGAGGGGCACCGCAGAAGCGATCCTTATCTTGGAGAAGCGAGTCCGTAGAAGCGGATTTAGGACCGCAAAAGCGGAAGTTCCGCAGGTGCGGAAGTGTTGACCACAGAAGCGGTCTCGCAGAAGCGATTAAAAGTGCCACATGTGCGAAAACACTAGGCAGTGTACAAAAATAGAGGGGTCCGAAATTTCTCTCTTGGACATTTCAAACGCGGTTTGGGGCGATTTTTCAGAGAAATGTCACGGGAAATCTTGAGGTAAGTCACTTATGATCATTGTGAGTCAATAATATTGAATTATCATTGAGTATTTCGACTAGATTATGTATTTTTGAGGTGAAAGTCAAGGATTTGGGCCTAAGGATTTCAAAATAAGTATTTAAGATTTGGAGGTTGAGTAGATGTCGGAATTTGGTAAATTTGGTATGGTTGGACTTGTGGTTGAATGGGCGATCATATTTTTTAACTTTTGTTCGGTTCCGAGATGTCTTTGAGTTGAATTTCGGATTTTGTTGGAATATTAGTATTTTCATATGAAATTGATTCCTATAATTTGTGTTGACTGTATTGAATTAATTGTGACTAGATTCGAGGCGTTCGGAGGCCGATTCGCAAGGCAAAGGCACATTGGAATAAAGAACTTGCACAATTTGAGGTAAGTAACACTTCTTGTTAGAATATATGCACAACGCTAGAGGGGGGGTGAATAGCGTTTTAAGGAATAATTGTAAATTTTCGCAAACAAGATATATAATTGAAATTATAAGTGCGAAAATAAGATTGCGAGAATTAAATTGCGGAATGTAAAAAGAAAGCTTACACCCGATATATAGTGGTTCACTACAACTTGTAGCTAGTCCACTCCTCAAGATCACACTTGAGTATTTCACTATCTTCGTCAAGCTTACGGGTGCTTAACAAACCGTTACAACACAAAGACTTGATCACACAAGCTTTGCAAAACAACCACGAACACTTGAATCCCACAAGCCTCGTGAAACAAGGAAGACACTCTTCCTAACAACAAGGGACAACTTCCCTTAAGTGTTTGACAACACAAATTTCACTCAAAGTATAACTCTCACAAGAGTAGATGAAGTGAGGAAAATTATAGCACTTGAACACAACTTTTGATCTTCAAGAAATGGCTCAAAAATAGCTTGATTGAATATGAAAACTTGAAGCAATTAATCTCTTGATTTTGGATAATGTGTTGTATTCAAATGAGGTTTAAGAGGGTGTATTTATAACCCCAAAACCTCACATATCCGTTAGACCCAAAAACTAGCCGTTTTTGGCTCCAACAGCTATAAGCCATCGATGGCTTATAGAGAAGACATCGATGGCTTCTACTCTCTGGAAATCTGGAAATAATTCCAGTAGCCATAAGCCATCGATGGCTTATAGATAAGCCATCGATGGCTTCTCCTATTTTGGCAATTTTCAGTCCGATTTTTGGTTCACAATTTTATTATTTTGTAAAACCATTATTTTGAGAAATGTCTTAATGATTTTTGAAATAGTTTTTAAACTTGAGCCAAGTTCTTAAAAACTAAAGAGGATCAAAAATAACATCAAGACTCAAAATCAAAATCGAAATTAAGACTAAAATACTACAACTTTCAGTCTTCAATCTTTTTGCTTCATTGACAGATTCCATGCATCAATTTCTATTATCTTGAAAGCTCGACTTGTAGTCACAACAAAATCCAAGCAAACTTGGTAACTTGCTAATGATGGTTTGTCAATTATCAAAACCTACAACAAGACACAAAGTCATTAGTTAAGGTTTCATAAATAAGAATGCGAATACGTTTTTCCAACAGAAGCAAGGAGAAAAGGAAAAGACAAAATGGAAGAAACAGGTGTCGCGCAAAGTATGAGTAGAACAGGCAGGGTTTACACACCTGAGAATCTAGGAGGAACCAGCAAGGAAGTTGCACCTAAGCCATCTGTTGTCAAGACTAGCACTGACAACCTTTGGAGGAAAATACAAGCAATAGAGCACTCTGTTGTTGATCACTTGAATAAACTCCCGCTCATATATCTATCTTATCGCTGCTGCAAAATTCAGACACACACAGGAATGCTCTTATGAAGGTGTTAAGTGAAGCTTATGTACCCGCCGGCATCACTAGTGGAGAGATGGCTAACATGGTCGGATAGGTATTGGAGAGCCACTAAATCACCTTTCACGAAGATGAATTACCACTAGAAGGACTGATTCACAACAGGGCATTGCACATCACGATGCAATTTGAAGATAAGTTCATCGCCAGGGTCTTGATAGATGGAGGTTCAAGTCTCAACATATGTCCATTGACCATGCTAAAGAGACTAGGTAAAGGCCTGCACGAGATACAAATTGGAAGCATGAATGTGAAGGCGTTCGATGGATCTCAGAGATCTACCATTGGAGAAATCAACCTCAATCTACAGATGGGTCCGACTTGGTTTGATGTCGAGTTCCAAGTACTAGATATATCTGTTACTTACAATCTATTGGTGGGACAACCATGGAAACATGCAGCCGGGGCAGTGGCGTCAACTCTACACCAAGCCATGAAGTTTGAGTTGAATCATCAGGAGGTGATCATCCATGGAGATGGGAGCAACTCTACACCAACCAGACTGTTCCGGTCATCGAAAACGGAAGGAAGCTGGGTGGAGAAACATACCATCACATTGAACGGGTTAACACAATTGACAAGGACCGATGGTGGAGCAACAAGATAGAAAGCATATTGCCATGGACGGGGTATGAACCAGGCAAGGGCCTCAGCAAAAAGCTTCAAGGGATCACCAAACCCGTCTAACCACAGTACCATGGCACGACTTTTGGACTCGGATATGAATACACATGGAAAAAATATCATAATTGGACACCACCATGGCGTGCTCTTTATTACCCACTAGAACAACCCGTACCACCTTTGCACCAAATATTCCATTAAGCTGACATGATATGGGGATTTGAGGAAGATAAGGTTTTGGCTGGCATGAGGAAGTTACTTCTAGATGAAGAAGATATGGACTACAGTGCAATTGTTGAGGAGGAGGAGGAGGAAGACCTTACCATTCGGACCGTGGAAGAAGGAACTGTTCTCAAGAACTAGACCGCTGCACCATCCCGGGCTCGCCGAGTTCCTAGGTTGCCTAGCAAATTATCATGAATTATTTTCAAATAGCTTTGAGCATTTAAGACATTTTTCGGTATTTTATTTTGAAATAATTACTCGAGCCATCGAGTCATGCTTGTTGACATTTTTAAAGTTTTATTAATTTATTACTACTTTTCATATTTATTATTATCTTTGAACATTCTTTCAGCATAATTATTACATGTCCTGATGAACCCACGACTGTGACATGTAATGAGACAATGCAACACAAGAATAGTGATTCAGAGGATCTGGAAGATGATATAATACCTAAGGAAATCGTCAGAGAAGTAGAAAACTTTGAAAACAAACCGAAGTCTAATTTGGACGAAACTAAGGCTGTTAACTTAGGGGATTCCAAACGGTCTAGGAAATGCGCATAAGCATTCATCTATCGCCGTCTGAGAAGAAAGAGTATATCAAATTCCTAAAGGAATACGAAGACATCTTTGCATGGTCCTACGATGATATGACTGGTTTAAGCACATCCATAGTAGCTCACAAACTACCCATTAGTCCTATGTGTCTACAAGTAAAGTAGAAGCTTAGAAAGTTCAATCCGGATATAAGTTTGAAGATAAAAGAGGAGGTCACCAAGCAAATCAAAGCCAAAGTTCTCCGAGTGGTTGAATACCCGACTTGGTTGGCCAACATTGTGCCAGTTCCAAAGAAAGATGGGATAGTTAGAGTATGTGTCGATTACCGGGACCTGAACATAGCAAGTCCTAAGGATGATTTCTCGCTGTCCACCATACACATACTGATTGACAATTGTGCCAAGAATGAGCTCCAATCCTTTGTGGATTGCTTCGCAGGATACCATCAAATCTGGATGGATGAAGAGGATGCCGAAAAGACAGCCTTTATACTATTACAAAATGATGTCATTTGGTTTGAAGAATGCAGGAGCCACCTACATGAGGGCCATGGCGACTATATTCCACGATATGATACACAAGGAAATATAGGACAACGGGGATAACGTTATCATCAAATCTAAGAGAAGCCCACATCACATAGCAAACCTGAAGAAATTCTTCGATCGACTTCGAAAATACAATTTGAAGTTGAATCTTGCGTGCCTTCGGAGTCCCTACTGGAAAGTTGTTAGGATTCATCGTCCGAGGTATTGAGTTAGATCCATTAAAATTCAAAGCTATCCAGGACTTGCTGCCTCCAAAGAATTAGAAAGATGTGATGAGTTTTCTAGGGCACCTCAATTACATCAGCCGCTTCATAGCACAATCAATCGTGATATGTGAGCCAATCTTCAGAATCCTAAGGAAAAATGCTGCAACGAGTTGGACTGAAGAATTCAAAAGGCCTTCAACAAAATCAAGGAGTATTTATCTAAACTGCCCGTTCTGGTCCCACCAGAACCAGGAAGACCTCTAATGCTTTATTTGTCCGTGTTAGATGGGGCCTTTGGTTGCGTTTTAGGACAACATGATGAAACTGGAAGGAAATAGCAGGCGTTATATTATCTGAGCAAGAAATTCACGCCTTATGAAGCCCGGTACTCTTTGTTGGAACGCACCTGCTGTGCTTTGACATGGATAGCTTAGAAGTTGAGACATTATTTCTGTGCATATGCCACATATCTCATATCAAGGATGGATCCGCTAAAATACATCTTTGAGAAACCCATGCCTACGGGTAAGTTAGCGAAGTAGAAAATATTGCTAAGTGAGTTCGACATCGTCTACATAACTCAGAAGGTAATCAGAGGGCAGGCATTGGCATATCATTTGGTACAAAATCCTGTAGACGGAGAATATGAACCATTGAAACATATTTTCCCCCGAGGAGGTGTCGTTTGTAGGAGAAGATATCACTGACGCATACGATGGTTGGAGGATGTTCTTCGACGGAGTGCCAAACTTCAAAGGAGTAGGTATTGGAGCTGTCTTAGTATCAGAAACTAGTCAACACTATCTGGCATCCGCAAAACTCAGGTTTCCATGCACCAACAATATGGCGAAATATGAGGCCTGCATCCTGGGACTCAGATTGGCCATTGACATGAACGTTCAGGAACTGCTGGTAATCGGAGATTCAGATCTTTTGATGCACCAGGTTCTAGGGGAATGGGTTACGAAGAACACCAAAATATTTCCATATTTGCACTGTGTACAAGAGCTGATCAAGAGGTTCACAAAGATAGAATTTAAACATGTTCCAAAGGATTCAGAATGAGTTTGCAGATGCACTAGCCACTCTGTCTTCCATGATACAATACCCAGATAAGAATTTCATCGATCCTATCCTGATAGGAATTCATAAGCAGCCAGCTTATTGTGCTTATGTTGAAGAAAATATTGACGGAAATCTGTAGTTCCACGACATCGAGGAGTATTTGGAAAAGGGAGAATACCCAGAGAGTGCTACCCATACTCAGAAGCGCACGCGTCGCAGATTAGCCAAGCCACTTCTTTCAAAGTGGAGGAATTCTATATAGAAGGACCCCTTACTTGGGATTACTGCGATGTGTCGATGCCAAGGAGGCATCCAGATTGCTCGAGGAAATACATGTCGGAACCTGCAGCCCCTACATGAATGGTTTCGTTTTGACCAAGAAGATACTTAAAGTAGGGTATTTCTAGATGACTATGGAAATAGACAACATCAAATATGTTCAAAAGTGTCACCAACGCCAGATACATGCTAACATGATATGGGTACCACTCAACGAACTTAATGCAACAAGTTCACACTAGCCCTTCTCCGCTTAGGGTATGGATGTCATCAGACCAATCGAACCCGCAGCTTCAAACGGAGATAAGTTCATTCTGGTGGCTATATACTACTTCACAAAATGGATTGAATCCACATCTTATAAAGTTGTAACTAAGAAGGTTGTAGCGGATTTTGTTTGAGAGAGCATCGTTTGTCGATTTGGAGTACCAGAGTCAATCATTACTGACAATGTTGCCAATCTCAACAGTGACTTGATGAAAGCCATGTGTGAAACATTCAAGATCAAGCATCGGAACTCTACAGCATACACGCCACAACAACAACCTCAAGAAGATATTGAGGAAAATGGTAGTCAATTACAAACAATGGCACGAGAAGCTACCGTTTGCTTTGCTCGAGTATCGCACTACAGTCCGTACATCAACTGGGGCAACTCCCTATCTACAGGTTTATGGTAGTGAAGTCGTTATTCCGCCCGAAGTGGAAATCCCTTCTTTAAGAATCATACAAGAAGCTGAGCTCGGCGATGCAGAATGGGAACTAAGCCGGTATGAACAACTAGCTCCCATTGATGGAAAAAGAATGAATGTGGTATTCCACAGTCAACTCTACCATAATAGAATGGCAAGATCTTTCAACAAAAAGGTCAGGTCGAGGCAATTCACGCCGAGGCAGTTGGTACTAAAGCGAATCTTCACACATCAGGATGAAGCAAGGGAAATTTCTCACCCAACTAGCAAGGCCCTTACATGGTTCACTGGGTATTGACAGGAGGAGCACTTATACTTGCAGAGATGGATGAAGAGATCTGGCCAAAAACCATCAATTCGGACGCAGTCAAGAGATACTATGTTTGACATTATGTTTGCATTTTCTATTTGATGTAACTGAACTAAGCTTAACCTGATTCCCATTTAAGAGGGGATACGTAGGGAGCCATATGGGTTCGGTCACATCATAATAAAATCTCCATTCCCCCTATGGTCAGAAACTGGGACAAAGTAGGAAGTTTGCTCGATCTTGTCATGTTCAAAATCGCCAAAGCATGTATTGCCAAAAGTATGTATTTAAACTGGGGCAGAATTTTGAGGAGGTTGCAATGTCTCAAAATGCGTCATGATCATCAGTTCACCAAAATTATTTGATCTTGTGCATTATCACATATTTCAAACAACTATATTTCTACAAATAATTTGTCAAATGCAGGCATGTTTTTCGAAAATTGTTTTTCTATGGCAGCCAGACGTTACCTAGGGTGACTCAAGCAAGGCCTCAAGGCAAGAACAAAGACGAAGCAAGGAGTCAAGAGCACGAACAAACCTTTCCCTCGCAAAACTCATGATTTTTATTTGGATGCAGGCATAATGAACATAACAGGAACGTCCGCAAGTACGTATACACAACAAGATCACTATCTTTATAACGACAAAAGTCGCCAAACACAAGCACATCAAGCTAAGAAGTTCTTTATCCCTCGCATTTAGTCATTGCTTTTCTTGCATAGGGCTAAGCACTGCTCTCACCATTGCATAAGGCTAAGCACTGCCTTCCTTTGCACGAGACTAAAAATTGTCTCTACTCCTTGCATAGGGCTAAACATTTCCCTCACCTTGCATGAGGCTAAACACTGCCTCCATTATTGCATAAGGTTAAGCACTGCCTTTCTTGCATGAGACTAAGCATTGTCTCCATTCCTTGCATGAGGATAAGCATTGCCTACATTGTTGCATAAGGCTAAGCACTGCTTTTCTTTGCATGAGACTAAACATTGTCTCTATTCCTTACATAGGGCTAAGCACTGCCCCCACCTTGCATGAGGCTAAGCACTGCCTCCATTATTGCATAAGGCTAAGCACTACCTTTCTTTGAATGAGACTAAGCATTGTCTCCATTCCTTGCATGAGGCTAGCATTGCCTCCATTGTTGCACTCGGCTAAACACTGCCTCCCTTGCATGAGACTAAACACTGTCTCCACTACACTGCATAAGACTAAGCATTGTTTCCTTTCTTCACATAGGGCTAAACATTGCCTTCAAGACTAAGCCTCACATATGAATAAGCATCAACTGTTTCCTCTATCAAACTATTGATATCGCCACACCTTTGCATTTCATGGCCTAAAACATCGCCACGTTATCCGAAGGCGTCATAGTCCGAAGGCACCATCCTCATAGCCTGAAGACACCATTCCATTGCCGGAGGATCTCTCGAAACTGCATATCATTATTCAAAGGCGTCATAGTCCAGAGGCACCATCCTCATGGCCCAAGAACACCATTCAATGGTTTGCGAATCCCTTACCATATGCTTCATGGCCTAGGATGTCATGGTGTAAGGATATCATCCTCATCGTCCGAAGAAAACCTTCATGGTCCCAAGGGAATTTGCATCATGTTTAAATTTTAGCAATAACCTATATATATTCGCATGCATCATGTTTTAAGTTTTCCAGGTAACTTGGGAGGTAACTGTTCTACAAGTAGGAGGAATTTTTTCTCCAATTTTCGTTCACAATGATCACATCCTTAATTATCTCAAACATAACCGACAACTAGTAATTGATTACTTTTTGCCCCATAACCGCTCAAACACTTGCCTCATATATTTGTAACGTTGAAACTCACATGCATAGCTCCACCTGAAATATCCGTTACTCAATATCGCATCCAAAAGATCCATTTCGAAACATACAACCACTCTTATAACAATTCCATCGGTTTCGTTCACTATTCGATCCAGAAGTACACATGGCCTGATTCCCATAACACTAGGAATATATAGGCAACTCAAGAACCAAGGTTCGGCCCCCATTTTTCAAAAGTACATCACTTAGTCACTTCGGACAAAATTGATCATTATTTTCTTTACCCGACAACTCTTTCATCTTTTCCGGGTAAAGAGGGGCAGTTGTTGATACCCAATTTTGCCCTAATATTTTTTCAAATAGTATATATACCTTCAAAATATTATTTTGCATTATTACTTAATTTACAAGAGTTATACGAGTATTCTCTATAATTTTACATAATTTTTTATCTTTAAATTAATTTCTTTGCATCTTTAATTACTTGATTATTTATTAATTATACTTTTAAATTATTTTAGGATGACTTAATCATCCAACTTTATTATTTGTAACCATATACGCTTCATAATATTTTACTTTGTCTTATATAATTATAGTTGTATTTTTTAAGATGCATTACATAATTTTGTAATCATAGCCTATATTCTATACATAATTGTAATTATTTATACTAAAATAGATTTTTTACATTTTATAATGTCAAGCTAGTATTCTAAATTATTTTACTGCATAAGTGATATTTTTATTATTTATTAATTTATTTTATAAATTATTTTTGTAAAATAATTTCGCATATTTAATTTATAGCCCCAACACATGGCTAATTTCGGACCAAATTTGGCCCAAATTATTAGCCCAACACTCCAGCCCAATCCAAATGACCCCTGTGACCAACTCGATCGTGACCCGTTTAAACAACCCGCCTCGCTCCCCTTTCTATCTTGGCCGTTGATCTAAAATGATCAACGACCCCCTAATAAACTAACCCTTTCCATATATCCCTCCCCTCTGACCCTAAAGACCCATTCCTCACTTTCTCCACCTCTACTCTCTCTATTCCTCTCTTCCTCTTCTCAAACTCTAATAGTCGCCTTCTCAATCCTCGCCAATTTCAGCTCAGATATGGAATCTCTCAGTGATTTTCCTTCCATATATGCTCGATTCCTCCGTTATTTACATGGTTTTGGTATCACATGATGCTTGCCTATCTTTTGCAAGTATACGATCCTAAATCAAGCAACCATCTCCAGACTTTTGAGATTTAGACGATATTTCGTCTGTATACACTCACTACCATGCCCTACGGGTCCGATTTAGTGAGATTTTACTATTTTTTGTTCTACGTTTTAAACTAGGGTTTGCTGGATTTCCGCTAAATTGATTCAAATTTATTTTGCATGCTATGTTTTCTTTATTTTGTGTTTAATCGACTGTCTTTCCTTGTTTGGGTACTTAATTTTGATGCTATATAAACCCCTTCCCTATTTCCTCTTAGGAGGGACTGGAATCGCTAAAAAAACTACTATTGTCTCTCTTATTCTTTCTTGTCTTACACTATTCTGAGACTCAATCTTTTGGCCGGCTGAAAGCCAAGGCCATCGTATTCTATTAACCTTCCTCCAATGCAAGCACTGCTCAGGGTCCGTTTCGAGGCTCTTGTGAACTCTGAAGCGCTGGAGGTTTAGGTATTTTCATCACTCTCCTGCAATTGCTGCTATTCCTAAGATTTTAAGCTTCTCGTTCTCTATTCGTTTATTTGCAACTGGTTAGTGCCCTGTACCCACGTAATCCTACTTCTATCTATTTTGATTATGTTATGTGCATTAGTGTTATCTGGATTTCCCTTAGTTAATTTCGATATTATATACAATTCCGCTTATTTCAGCATTAACCAATAGACCCATTAGCTTCAATTTTGTGCAACTCTTGATGTTAACTCATATGTGTAAAGCTAAGTTGATTCATGAGTCCTACCTGATTCGCAATTGAAACCTAATTGATGATTGTTGAACTTCGTTTGAATTCTTGCAATGAAACCCATTTGTGAGACTATGTTCTTGCTCGAAATTACTCTTGACATGTTGCATTTTTTATGCCTAATTTGCTATTTTTCTACAAGTCATGCCTAAATGCTTAGTTTAATATGCTAACCTTAATTGTGTCCAACCTGAATGATCATTATGTCATTTATACCTGTTACTTATTCTGAGTTTGGATTTTTGCCTTGTTCTGTATTATCATGATAACTAACATATGCCCAGAATGCGTTCTAATTCCTGTTGAGACATTCATGCCCAACCTGTTATCTTTATGGAATTCTCCTGTTAGCTATGATCCTTTCCAATGCTATTTGTAACTCCACTGAGTTCCTGACTTGTTCAATCTTGTGTTCCTTAGTATCAATCGAGACCTTTAGAGTAGATACAATAACCAACACTTTTCCCATATATGTGTCCAACTAGCATAAGATTTGATGATTGTCTAGTGTGAAGGTACATATTTTGTTCACTATAAGTCTTCTAGTATTATAATTCATACTCGGCATGTTAAAATTTTCTCATTGTTAACTAAGTGATTGTTTGAACATGTTCTGTTATATTATCTTCATTAAGCCTTCATGTTGAAACTTTTCATGAGAAGGCTGTGCTCTATCTGTTCTTGTCTATGACTCTATTAGACTCTTACGCTTAAATCTTGTGTCTAAGGTTTTTTTTAAGGCTAATTTTGAATCAGTTTACTCTTGAAATTTTTTTTGAAATAGCTCACTATCCTATGATGATCAATTCTGTTACCTTAACTTTGTTTCTGAAAGCATGAATCTGCCTTGTGAACTTGTCTGTATTCTTGTCTATGTGTTTAGGCTAGAATTGTTGTTAGCCTTAGGATTTAAGTATGAAAATTGTTAATCAGTTCCATGAGTATTTTGTCACCGGTAAGGATGAATTGGGCATCCCTTTAGTTAACTAAGTTATCCATTTGGGCCTAGTATGGTGGGCTTGTTGTGGTACTGAAAGTCTGAAATGCAATGTTCGCATTTGAAGTTTGGGCCTGCAGTCCGTGTGAAGTCCTGAGCATATTGGAAGGCCCAGATGTGTTTCTAGGTTATTCTATATTTGTAATTGGTCAGGAGCTTTGTTCAATATGGTCTGTAATAACTTGTAAAATTGAATAATGGGGGGAACTAGTGAAATTGGGGAAAACGGGTACATTCTAATGCTTGCAAAAAGGGTAGAAAACATGTCTATAGGGTCTACGTGGTCTATTTGCTATTTTGTTCAACATGCCATATATGCTATTTAGTTTTATGTGTTGTACACTAATAGAAAGCATGCCTACAGGAATCACGCACACACTTCACTTCATTTGTCAATTATGCCACACTCATTTCTATGTCTACTATTCAACACTCTTAGGTAACATGTTTATAGGATGCAGCAATGCAATACTTTCACTTTGCTAGATACCATGAATATAGGATCTTAACTAATTGATCAACTACTTCGTGTTGTTTTCATACTGCTTCACTTAGATAGCATGCCTTTAGGGATAAAGTGTTATAAAATCGAGTCCGTTTGTCAATTGTTAGAAATCATGTCCGTAGGATGTTGATTGACGCTGCTAATCCTGTGTTTTCAAATGACTTTGCTGCCTAATTATGCGACTATTAGAGATTATGCCCATAGGGACTGTCATCTGCCTAAGACGCTTGCTTATAAAAACCAGCACTAGTAATTCATAATTATAAGATTGTTTCACTACCTTACTACGCAAAACGATTAGATATCACGTCTATAGGACTTGCAACACTCAAATTTCCCTATACGTTAGTCCAGAAACTACAGCATTGCCTATATAAAACTGGAATCCAGGATCACAAAGAAATCATGTCTATATTAATTAACGATTCCAACATGTCTTAAATATCGTCTACTACCTAACCAGAAAATCAGTCTGCGTGCTTTCCTGCTTATGTGTGGAGGTTACTTGAGCCTTTATTGCAATTGTATGCAGTCTTATCTATCTTTTATTGTCGCCTAGTTATATCATTTTGAGCATCTAATTTCAGTCTAGAACTACCAAATAATAGGTTCAAAGCCTCCTCGACCATAGGCCTAGGATGGGTAGTGCACGCATAGGGTACGACCTAGAAATGAATTAGAACGGCTTTTAGCTAAACTTCATCATAGTAATCGAGTAGCAGGAGATGATAGTCTGTGCCCGCTGAATAATATGAGCAACCCCTACCTAAAGGGAGTTGCGAAGTATTATTTATGTTTCACGGGGTGATCCTTAAGGCTAAAAAACTTAGGACTCCCCCCCCCCCCCC
>MCJB01050202.1:12857-51691 GCA_002018475.1 Nicotiana obtusifolia
CCCCCCCCCCCCCTTTTTTTTTTTATTTATGTGCATGTTATCCATACGTAACATAGATCAACGTGATTTGTACCTACATAGTCATTAAGACTTGTATCAATTCTCATATGTTAACAAAACTCTACAACTTCTGAATTTCCCTTCTATTTATTTGATCACCTAGCTTCATTATATAATCCACATAGTCTAAAGTTCAGCCGAGACCCATAGTTATGCACCTCGAATAGTGCCAAACACCTTCTCTTTGAGGTGATTTAAGCCCTTACCCAACCTTTGGTGGCGTTGACTAGTCAAATAGAGTTATTTTCAAATAGGTACCCTAACGCACCTCAAAATCGTTAGGTGGCGACTCTTCGCTTTAGTACCTCCTTTTAAAAGAGTTGTCACATGTCAAAATCCGTTTACGCAAGAAAATAGGCACGACACTTACAAGCTTGCATTGCCGTTTGAGGATGAATGTTTGTATAAGAGGGGGAGGATGTAACGACCCAACCGGTCATTTTGAGTTTTGTAGCCCCATTCCCCTATGTACTGCTTATTATGTGCTCAATTTTTGTTATGTGACTTGTCGGGGTGGTTGGTTCGCTTCGGGGGATGTTTCGGAATGAATTGGGAAACTTAGGTCCAAGGTTGGGAGCTTACATTGAAATAGTTGACCAGATGATGACTTATGTGTAAATGATATTGATTTAGAAGTTCGTCGGTGATTTTGGCTTGAAATGGTGGAAGCTGGAATAATAGAAGTTTGGGGAGTTGAGAAGTTTGACCGGGAGTTCACTTTGTGGTT
This sequence comes from Nicotiana obtusifolia, assembly GCA_002018475.1. Classification (NCBI taxonomy): domain Eukaryota; kingdom Viridiplantae; phylum Streptophyta; class Magnoliopsida; order Solanales; family Solanaceae; genus Nicotiana; species Nicotiana obtusifolia. Next base: position 13,645 of record MCJB01050202.1, read on the forward strand.
ACCAGACTCGTATTTTGGTTCTGGAAGTTGGAATAGGTCCATTGTGTCATTTATGACTTGTGTGCAAAATTTTGAGTTCAATCGAAGTTGGTTTGGTATGTTTCGGCATTAGCTTTGAAAGTTAGAAGTTCATAAGTTCATTTGGCTTTAATTGATGCGCGATTTGTCATTTTAGTGTTGTTTGATGTGATTTGACACTCTGAGCGAGTTCATATGATGTTTTAGGACTTGTTGGTATATTTGGTTGAGGTCCTGGAGGCCTCGTATGGGATTTGGACCATGTTCGACACATTTCAAAACTTGAAGACTGCTGATTTTTGTTGATGCTGGTTTCCTTATATGTGATCGCGAGAGGAGGATCACGATTGCGAAAAGTGCTGTAGGCAGCTGGAGATTCTGTTCTATATGTTCGCGAGAGAGTTTGTGATCGCAAAGCCTAGGGAGTCAATAAATTGCGTTTGCAAAAAGGAAAGGAAGAAGTTGGGGTTCACGAGATTTTTTCTTCACGATCGCGTAAGGAGGTTCACGATCGCGTAGTGTGCTGAGCCTGTGAGCCGCTTTTGAGTGAGGTAATTCGCGTTCGTGAAGAGTTATTTTGGCAGCTGCGAATTTGTGCTTCGCGATCGCGAAGAAGATCATCTGGGCAAACTAAATATCAAAAACGAGGATTAGAGTTATATTTCATAATTTGATTTTAGGAGCTCGGATTGAGGCGATTCTTGGAGAGATTTTCAAGGAAGTGATTGGGGTAACTGATTCTAACTCGGATTTGGTTAAATTACATGAAATCTGTCATTATTTTTATTATTTAATTAGTGTTTTGGGTTGAAAAAATTGGAAAAATTTCTAGAAACTTCATAGGCTTTAATTTGAGGATTTGAAGGTCGAGTTGTGATCGGATTTTAATAATCTTGGTGTGGTTGGACTTGTGGTTAAATGGGTGTTTGGATTTTCTTAATTTTGTCGAATTCCGAGACGTGGGCCCGAGTTTGACTTTTTGAGTTGACTTTTTGACTTTTGCTTAATGTGATGACAAGATAGGTCATCTTTAATTTTAACCTTCATTTCTGTATTTCCGAGATCTTGAATAGCTCCATCCAATCTTTCTTGATTTGCGTGCGCAGTCCGTATCTTAATCTGGAAGGTTTTTATGTGAAAAATTGATAAAAATGTGAAATCATGTTTTAAAACTCATTTGAGTTGATTTCGGTCAACGTTTTGAGAAAGAGGACCCGGATCGTTCATAAATTCATTAAGTTCGAATCGAGGTGCGATTTGTAGTTTTGACGTTGTTTGACGTGATTTAAGACCTCGAACAAGTCCGTGTTATGTTACGGGACTTGTTGGCATATTCGGACGGGGTCCGGAGTGGCTCGGATGAGTTTCGGACGAATTTCGGATCATTTTTCATTCTTGGGAAATTTTGGTTCTGGTGCTTCTCTTATGCAAAGCTTTGAGTGCAGGTGCGATGGCCGCTTCTGCGGTTCAAAGATCGCAAATGCGCATATGGCCGCTTCTGAAAATTTCTACAAGTGCGAAATCTAGCCTGGCAAGCTTGCTTCGCAGATGCCAGATTTTGCTTGCAAAAGCAAGACGGCAGGTGCGAAATAAATTTTGCTCAAATGCGAAAGTACCTGGGCAGAATGCTTAAGTTAGAGGATTTGGTATTTTTGGTTCATTTTGAGTTTGGAGCTCGGGTTTTGGGTGATTTCAGAGGGTTTTTTCACGAGTTTGAGTTGGGTAAGTATTCTTTATCCGAAATTAGTTATATTTCTTGATTTCATACTTATTTACATCATTAATTAGTGAATTGAATGGAAGAAAATGAGAATTTTTTAAAATCTTCCAAAAATAAAAATTGAGGATTTTAATGGCAATTCAATATCGGAATTCGATAATTTTATATGGTTGGACTCGTATCGAAACGGGTGTCCAACTTTTGTGAATTTTGTCGAGTTTCGAGACATGGGCCCCACGTTGACTTTTCAGATTTTAATTTGGAGACTTAGCATTTTCATATGGAATTGATTCCTACAGCTTGTGTTGAGTATATTGAATTGTTTGTGACTAGATTCGAAGGCTTGTTCGAAAGGAAAGGTCGTGGTCCAGTGATTGCTTGAGTTGCGAAGCGGGGTAAGTGTCGTGGTTAACTTTGACTTGAGGGAATAGGATTTGTTTGCCTATTTTCTACGTGATTAAATGTGTGGGTACAACGTATATGTGAGGTGACGAGTACTTATGCGTTGTAGTTGAGTTAAAGCATGCGGGTGGAACTTGTTTCTTTGTGATTTATTGTCTATTTAATTACGATATCTATGCCTGGGTTAGGCTAATACTTGTTTGATCATTATTTTCTGTATATATTGCTCATTTAATAATTGTTGAATATTTTGGAAGTTGAGGTTGGTACACTGGTATCATATAGAACGATAAATACAAATCCCCGCATTTAAATTATTTTTTCGAAGTTATATAATCCTTGCTCCACGGTAAGGAAGAGTGTAAAAGCACGGAGATGACGTCGTGCTATTTTTATATTATCATTTATTAATTTATAGAGTGAGGAGGAGAGTTAAAGCACGAAGGGTGATGATGTGTCACTTATATCATTTATTCATTATATTATGGCAAGGAAGAAATTTAAAGCACAAATGGTGATGCCTTTTCATTTATATTATTTATTCATTATATTGTGGCAAGGAAGAAAGTTAAAGCATGAAGGGTGATATCGTGTCATTTCATGTGACTTATGACATCATTTCATGGTAAAGATGGGAGTAAAAGCAAGAATGGTGGTGTTGTGCCATTTTTGTATTATCAGCTACCTGTCTTTATTGTTGATGACTTATTTGGTTGCTACGTGATATTTCTCCTGCCGTAATTTTATCTTTTCCCTTTCGTATGTTCCCTCCCAATTTGTACATTGTTAATCATTGTGTTCGTTACTGCTTCGTATATGTATATACTTGTACAGGTTGTTTGCGTAGGTGTTCTGTTCATAGCCTCGTCACTACTTCATCGAGGTTAGGCTTGACACTTACAGAGTACATGGGGTCGGTTGTACTCATACTACACTCTGCACTTCTTGTGCAGATACCGGAGTTGGTCCCAGCGGCATACCATAGACTTGCTCGGATTCAGCTAACCAGAGGAGACTTGATGTATAGCTGCACGGCGTCCGCAGCTCTGAAGTCCCCTTCTACTTTATCTTAGATGTGTATAATCTATCAGACAGCTTTACTTTCATTCAGACCTTTATTCGTATTATTCTAGTAGCTCGTGCACTTGTGACACCAGATTCAGGGATGTATTTAGATATTTCAGTTGTTATGGCTTTCCGCACTTTATTTCAGTTTCATCGCAGTTATTTCAGTAATTGACATCCGTTTAATTGGATTTGCTTAAATGGCTTAAGATTATTTTAACGTTGGCTTGTCTATCAAGTAAAATGTTAGGCGTCATCGCGATCCTGAGGGTGGGAATTCCGGGTCGTGACACTTAAGAACTTAGCTTTATCATATATAGCTTGTGTTGATTGTATCGAGTTGTTTGTGACTAGATTCGAGTCGTTCGGAGGTCGATTCGCGAGGCAAGGGCGCGGTTTGATGTAAGTAACACTTCTAAACTTGATTCTAAGGGTATGAATCCCTGAATCACGTGTTATATGGTTGGTGTTGAGGTGACGCACATGCTAGGTGACGGGCATATAGGCGTGCACCGTAGGAATTATGACTCGATCGATTCCGTAGAATTGTGTAGTCAAATAATCTTGTTATTATCCATATATTCTCTATGTGTTAGAGAAATTAAGTTGTGGTTCATATTAGAAATCATGCTTAGGCTATATGCTGGTACTGTTGGGATCCACAAAGATCGTATTGTTGTTGAATTGCTTGCTTAATTTACAATCATGTACTCAATCACATCTATCATTTGCATATCATATCTCAGTCTCTGTTGCCATATATTGATACATCATATCATCATTATTTGGGATGATTGTCATGATATTCGTGAGCCCGAGAGACTGGAAAGATTGATAACTGAGTGAGGCCGAGGGCCTAATTGTGAGGATGTTTATGGGATCGGGCTGCACGCCGCACCAGGCTGTATTGATTCATGCCATGATTGGCTTATTTCAGCGCTTGGGTAGGATCCGCCCCTCCGGAGTCTGGCTTACCAGTAGTGAGCGTAGGTACCTACTGAGTGCGAGCGCGGAGTGCGAGTGCCGAGGCGAGTGTCAATCGATTGGGAGGACTGAGTGATTGTGAGGATTGAGTGACTGTGAGGAGTAAGTGACTGGGAGGAATGAGTGAATTGATACTCTGAGAGTATGCATATGATTTTATCACTGTGTTACATTATAGTTGGAATGCATAATTGACATGTAGATATAGTGATTTACCGTTCCTCATTTCAGTCACACTTGGCATATTTTACTTGTATTGTACTTAAACTGATAAACTTGAAAGCATATATATTTTTGTACTTTTAACTCTGTATTTGGACTGTACCTATTGAGCTCGTCCCTACTTTCAGCCCAAGGTTAGTCTTGTTACTTATTGAGTACATTGGGTCGGTTGTACTTATACTACACTCTATACTTCGTGTGCAGATCCAGGTACTTCCGGGTACGATGGCTGCTAGCTTTTGGAGCTTTATCTGTTGGAGACTATCGAGGTAGATGCCTTGGCATTCGCAGACCTTGACTCTCCTTTTTATTTACTTGTACTGTTCTATCTTTCTCGACAGTGTTTTTAGCAGTCAGACTATGTTGTCATTTAGATGCTTATGTACTCAGTGACACCCGAATTTTGGAAAATATTATATTGAATCGCGGTATTTTCTTATCAATATTTATGAGATTTTACTCTTAAACTTATTTTGTTATGTTTTCAAATTTAAAGATGCATGATTTATTGTGATCGTCGGCTTACCTAATATTGCAATAGGCGTCATCACGACATATGAGATTTGGATCGTGATAATATATCTTTTTTTGGAAACATAATATCAATATACCGTAATATTTCTTTTCATTCGTAAAATTTTTAAAATTGGAAGGGGAAAAAAAAAAAGCATAAGAAATATAAGACTATAGAATAAGCAAGTTATTAGCCGTCATGGCATTGGGTACAGGCAATATGTGGGACCTATTTGTTACCAAAATTTCAGCAGAAATTCTCAACATTGATGGCTTCAACTTGTATTAGTGGAAGTATACATCTTTTTAGTCATCCACTTTAAATTTGATAAACGAAAGTAGCGGTCACGAGAGGTGAAATTAGAATTTAAACATGATTAAAGCTTTTAGTATGAATAACTTGTATGCTTAAAAGCATGTTCGAAATTTGGTATTTGTCGAAATTTTAATACTCTATAGCTTTTTATAATATGTATTTATATTATATGTGCTAAAAATACTATGTTCAGGTGAACTTGAGCCCATTATATGTGAATTGCATCTGCCCTCTGGCTCTAGTGATCATTTACCTTAATCAAGTCGAATACATCATCTTTTAAAAAGTTTTGATAGTTATGTTTTTTTTGTCGCGTGACAAAAAGTATTTAAAAATTAAAGTGCCATACAAAGAATTTTGGATAAGGGGAATCTTCTCATTGACTGAAATGAAGAATCAACCTTTCATGCAAGGCAATCTGGCACAAAATGCCTTGATATTCTAAAGACTGTTTTGCTATACATTATCTTTGACCAAAATGAAGAAAGAAGGAATTAATTTTCATCTTGTCATTAATTCATAACGTCACATACAAATTTATCAGGTGTAAATTCTGACACAAACAGGCAGTTGCTTACTTGCATAAATAATATTGGTGAAATATCTCTTTTTATGAACAGTAATACCAAGAATTTGTAAACGGGTGCAAATTTAACACCGCTGATCAAAATATTAAGTACATGTGATTGTGCAAATTCACGCCTAAAGAATTAGATGGGGTTCTTCCTGATTAGTTAACTATTCACTTGATGTCATTGCCATATCTTTCGTGTCTGACTAATGAAAGACAGCCCGGCGCACTAAGCTCATATTGTATATGTAATTCAGACTCCAGAGAAGAGTTGAACAACATTAGGTCTTTTGTACGCCGTCTTTAATGGTGGCTCACTGATAATTTCCGAGTAAAAAAATTTATAAGAAAAGATCATCAACTCAAGTCCTTCAATTTTTTTATCTGAACATTGATATTAGGGAGCAAAAATCCTCTTCATCACAAGGGATAGTAAGTCCTGTATCATGATTGAATCCAAATTCTTCTTCAGCCCTTTGAAGCAAACTTTGAAACTCAGGATGTATCAACCAAGAAATGGGAATTATATATCTGCTTCTATTTTCACCCACATATGCTACAAAATGACCTTTTGGGACATCTTGAGGGTATCCATTCTCATTCTTTCCAAAGCTTGAACACCTTTTCATAATTTGTTTGAAGGCTGCAATTTGAGTAAAGTGTTTGCTTGATTTCTTTAGAGCCATTTTGGTTCTTGATATGAGAAGAATTAAGGGGGAAATGTTCAATTGGGGTGGCTTAAAGTTTTGTTTTTTTGAGTTGTGTGGGGAAGAATTGAAAGAAAGGAGAGTATTTATAGGGGGGGATGGAAAAACAAAGGCACGTGGAATGTGTGGGAACAGATGAACTAAATAGGTTTTCTTTAGGGATTAGTCTTGTATAAAGGCATTGAGTCTCTTTTGTTCTTTCTTCCATTCGTCCTATGCCTTACTTTTGTCACCCCCCTAAAAACACTAGATTAGACCACTCACCTCGCTATAGCTAAAACCCAAAATGCAACCCCGGTGACTGTTTCTTTTATCTTTAATAAAAGGTCAGTTTGGTGTACTTAGGCTTTCGTTGTATGTATGATTTGGAAAAGAAACGAATCACATTGAATGTATTGTATGTAAAATGTTTTGCATGCGTATTATTTTTATATAAGTTATTTTCATGGCTTGAATCTATAATCTTACGTGAAAGTAACTCTTCTAATTGCACTAAGGCTTTGATTATTAAAAGATTTTTTATATAATATAAATAACAATAATAAAATTATCATATAATCTATAGGTCACGAGTTAAAGCTCGTAAAAGCAGTCACCAATTCTTGCTTTAAGTAGTCGCGGTAGAAGCCAGGATAGTACATAGGGGGTAATGAAGGTACATTTTGTACCTGTATATTTAAGTATATTTTAGTTACTTTTTTGGAAACAACTTGAAATAAGAACAAGTATATAGAGGGGAAAGTGTAAAAATGATCAACAAAAAAATCTATCCACTTTCGGTGATTCAATTTGGTTGGATTTTATGATGTTTATTACCCTTGAAGTGGGACCTTCTCGGTTCTTTTTCACCTCTGTTCTTATACTTCTGAATAATGATGCCCACAATTTTAATCATATTAACCCTCAGGTATATAAACCTCGCTAGTATGAATAATTCAACTTCGCGATACTAAAAGCGGATTCGATTAATTTCAATTCGCATTGAATAAATTTTTCAACGGGAGTAAAGCATTTTCTATTAAAATGTTTTTTCGTTTTCAGAATCTCACATATTCCACCTCACCTCTCGGTGGCTCCAAACTTTTAACTGTTATCGTATCTATCCTACTAGATTTTACTAAAATATTTTTTTGTGTTATAATTAAAATAATCAAGTGTCATGCGGAAGCTTACAAAGCATATCTTCAACGACGATAAATTAGTTAGTTGAAGAGAAATATATCAAAGAGACATAAATATTTAATGTGGTTCGGTCAATTAACTTACATCCACGGGCAGATATAAGCAATCTATTATATAAAAGAGAGTATAAAATATCGAGAGAAGAACCTAAAAAAAAGGCATATAAAAGTGGTAGGCTAATTTGTCACAGAGATTTATTATTTACTGAACACTTGACGAGAGAAAAATAATCTTGATGAGAGAAAAATAATCTTTTTGTCTCAACAGATCAAATTATCAACTAATCAAGTATACTCGTGTTTATTTCAAATTATGTCCAAGATTTTTCAGAAGTTTATAAAACAGAAAATGATCCATGAACCAATAACACATTAGTCAACTTATTTTTTGAATTGACCCAAAATCCTTTCAAATTTGTCGTATGATTCACGCCTGCTATTTATATCAAATCGAGCATTAACCATAAGAATCACAAATACTGATCTGAGTTTTCTTCTACGCAAGCGTCTCCGTGGAATTGCTATCACTTAAAAGGCAAAAAAAAAAAGGCAGTTCGGTATACGAAATATTCCATATTTACGCAGAATACATGGAAGAATCGCACTTGAAGAAAATATGACGTAGTCAGCTTACTCTGATGCAAGTATCAGTAGCTGATTTAACGGTTCGAACTCGTAACCTATTAAGTCACACACAAAAATTTTACGGTTGCTCTAAGATTCCCTTCTCGCTCAGGGTGAGCTTAATTATAATTTACGTACAAAGCTAATAATAATTGATTGCCATATGAAATGGGAACAATAATGTCATGCAATAACACCTTGTTTTGTACACCTTTCAATTCTTGTATGACATTATCCACATGGTTCTCATCTTTTAAAGACGACAGTTGTCGAGGGGAAGACCATATAACTATTAGAGTTAAATTTAGTTTGGTGTTCCATGTTTTATACGACCAAAAGTATAAGAAGAACAACACAATTTTACTTGACATTCGAGTCCTAGCTGACTAATAAGTAATAACTAGTATACAATGTATTGCAAGATTTGATTCTTGTCAAACTCTTTAAAGGGGAGATTATCCGGTGCACTAAGCTCATGTTAGGTGTGAGATTCAGAAAAAAATCGTACCACAGACCTTGAGCCTCACCTAAAAGAAAAATTAGAAAGGAAAAACACAAATTTACTTCCAAAGAATTTGGAAAGTTAGTTATTTTTAACCGTCTTCATAGTTGTTATCATATCCACGTGGCAGTTCTAACCGTATAAGATTTATCCACATGGCTTCTACATGTCTGCTAGCTGACAACAGGATAGCTTTAAATAATTGTTTTACGTTGTAACACGTAATATAGACAGATTCATAATTTAAATTTATTGAGTTTAATTTAATTTACATCCGTTGTATGTGAACTTTTTATATACTCTATCAGCTTGTCTTCTCACTTCCATTAAGATTTCTTCGTGGACAAAAAGGTTAAGTCAGTTTTCTCGCTTATTTTGCCTCTTACATATGTTTTTTCCCTTTTATTTTATTGGAATTTCGTAACAACCCAATAATATGAAAGTGAAATGTCTCAAAATTGAAAACCTTGCATGTGACCCTAATAAACCTTATTTCCAACAACATAAGCACACAAAAGCTGACAAAACATAAGTTTCTTACAGCTTGTTTGGACGGTTGTTATCTATTGTATTGTATTCCATTGTTACTTTAAATATAATATTTATTTTGATTGTTACTTTAATTTTATTGTATTGTATCGTTAAATTGTTGTTACATAATGATAAAAAGTGTCATTTTATGAAATGATAGATTTGATATGGTGGCATCATTAGCTTTTTTCTTTCATTTCGCCCTTCCTTATTATTAAATAATCATATTTTATCCTTTATCCTACTCTTTTATATAATAATTCTACTTTATATCCTATTTTTTCTTAGTAATATTGCAAGTTTATTCTTCATATTATTAGTGCATGACATCATGAAATGACAACAAACAATATAATTTATCCAAACATTATATTTATCAAATATTACAGTATAATACAATACGATATATTATGAAACGACATGTAATTTTCTGCTTTGGTGACAGATTATGAGAAATTCTCTCTTTCCCATGTTCCATAGCTCCAGAGAGTTGCATTTTTGAGTGATAAGTTTCCTAAAATACCATCAACAGCTTTGTCATGATAAATATAGATATAAAAGCAACAAGTAGACTTGAGTTGGCTCGTGCTAGGCTACCTAATACCTATGACCTTGGGTACTCAAAGGCCGATGTCGATATATATATATATATATATATATATAATACAGACGTAAAATAATTTCAATAAATTTTATATCCGAATCTATAATTTTAATAGTAAATAAATTCAGTACAAAATTGAACCTATTAAATTTAAATTTTGAATCTGCCTCTGTAAATACTCATGGTTGATCCTTCCTATACCCAACAAAAAGAACATAAATTAAATACAGCTAAAAAGAATCAGGGGCGGCTCAGTAGCATCCGAGGCCTAAAGCTGAATCTTAATTAGAGGCCTTAAATATATGAGTTTATTTTTACCCTATTGGGTCGCTTAAAAAAAATTATACGTAGACCTTCTTAAAATGTGGGATTTGTAATATTAACAACAGTTAAAGGTAATATGATGATATAAAAACTACTTGTACGGATTATGTATGTTACTTAAACTTTGAATATATTTAGTATATATAATATTTAATGAAAACAAGTGCAGTGGCGGATCTAGAGTATATTATATGGGTTCCCGAAAATCCAATAATATTTGCATAGAACCTGTATCTTTTATTAAAAAAAATTATTAAGTATCTATAAATACCTAATTGTAAACCCTGTTATTATTGTATATTAATTTGAAATTATGACAGGAGCCTGTCAAGTTCAAATCCTGAATCCTCCTGGACAAGTATATGACAAAATAGACAAGTGAGTTTGAGAAATGAAAAAAAAAAAAGACCATTTGATTTATAAAATACAAAAAAATAATAAATTAAACGTTGCAAACTTTGTTTGTTGCGACACTTGCATGCTTGATTGCATCATAACCGAAATAAGAGAACCCAAAAAACGTTTAATTTATGTGAGAAAAAATAAATGATAAGTTGGATTATTATTATATAGAGTTAGGTAACTAATTAATGAATAGAGAAAAAGGATTCAACAACAAAGTAAATAAAATTGGTTGAAAATTAGATAGGTTGTAGTAATTATTGAGAGAAAGAAATTAAGTTATTAAACACTGATATAAAAATAAAAGAAGAAGTGTATCAATGATAAGAAATAATTATATAAATTATTTATTTTATATATAGAAATAATAATTTTGGGGCCTAAAGCAAGTGATTTAGAATCTAGACTGGCACTGAAAAGAACATAAATACAGGGAACTAAAGCTTCCAAAATAAAATTAAGTAATAAAAGTCAATAGACGTGATCAATGGTGTGGGTACTTTCATGTTCTATGAATGAGAATGGATAACAAAAGGAGCTTAGGACCAGCATTAATTAAGGAACACAAAAATGGCATTTTCTTATAGTGATCACCAACTAAATTTCGAATAAGCACGTGAATAAAAATGCATTAGAAATTATAAGTCAATATACAATAAATGCGGGTACCATTACATTTATTAATGTTTTGCCACAATAGATGCAGATTTTATAGAAATTATATTCGATCTTGTTCCACTGTATATAAAATCCAAGTCGACAAGTCGTGGGTGTGTTTGCAACTTTAGTTCTGGCGTATAGTTTTGAACTTAAAATCTATTGTTTAACCTAAAAATAAATTTTTCAGTCGAAACGGATATCAAGAAAAAATCGAATTACTAATATTAAAAATTACTTTACTTTCTTAGTAATTCAAAGAATAAAAAGAATAATAGAAATATTAGCTTAACAGAATCTTTGATAGGTAAAGGAGGCAGACAAAAAAGCTAAACATCTTTTTTCTTTCGTGCGAGAGCCTAACCTTGTCTCTCCTACTCTCTTATGGTTGTGCCATTACCAATCGCGGGTAACCCCCGGTCCGGCCACCCCTGACCTAAGAAGAACTATTATCCTTATGACCAAACAAGGATCAGCTTCTTACTTCTCGAGCGATAGTTCCACGATCCCGACCAGCAACTTCTTCGGAATAGGGGCATCAATTCCCTTGCCTACATGTTTGCCTTTCTAAGTCAAGTAATAGTGACCTACCGAAGACTAGAGCTTCATAACATGTTGATGAAGGCTCCGAACTGAGTGTTCGGTCAATAGAAGGGATGACTTTGTCTCCTCGGAAGAAGAATAGCCCCGCTCTTCCTGGGCTGTTTTCCAGGATAAGGTAACAAAGTTATACCGAGATTCAAGATTATATATAGTGGTTTATGCCCTTATTTGGCTTCAAGAAGCATTAGAATCCATTATTTAACTTGCGGGGGGGCGCTAAGGGAAGGGCGTAGCGTTAAATCTGCCTCGCCTTGGATGGTACAAAGTCTTCCAGCTTTTCATTTGGCTACCATGCGAGCCTTGTAGCGATCAATAGTCTCATGCTTCATGTAGCTTTCAGACCGAATAACTCTATGAAATTATGATGATACTTCCACATATAATGGGTAAAGCTCAGCTTGCCTTTTATCTTATCCTTCTATTCTAGGCGAGGTGGGAAAGGACCCGATGTTGATTTTCGATTTAAATGTCAGCGTAAGGTTTGGGGCTAGCTTTTGACAAAATAAAGGACTCCATTCTAGTGCCTGCAACGCCAGGAAGCTTTTATTACTATACCTATCAGTCACTTATGAATTAGTTGGTACTAGAAATGTTAGAAAAAAGTGAACGAAAGGAGTAATAAGAAATGAAAAGGACACCTTTACCGCTGCTAAGGGAGAGCAAGAAAGAAAATCAAATGATTGTCTTTTAACCAGCGCCCTCTTTTGGGTATGCAGGTACTAAGAGTCCTCTCACTACCAACCAGCAGACACATCTGGCTGGGTCTTGCCGGTATCAACAACGAGGAAGAAACAACCAAATGGAAACAGCTAAGGAAAGAAAGCTTAATGTAGATTGACCATCTCTCCCAGAATTGCGGTTTGAACACTTTGAATAAAGTAAAAACTAATTGCATATATTCATAAAATTCTAGATGTCTTTACAAAAGAGGATCAGTTCCTTATATAAGGATACATAATTATAATAGTTTTCCTATTTAATTCTGGCTTATTAATGGCATTAATTGCCTTGACTGCTCGTTACCATATATAACTGTAACGGTTACATTAATGTCTGAAGATTTTCCGTAATCAAGATCAACGCAGATTTCCCTTCATTATTTATAACAGATTCATGAATCTTTCCCTTCTATGGTCTTCATTCATCCCGTGCATATTTCTTTTTTCTAGCTGTCAGGGTCGATACCTTTTCTGATGGAACATCGGGGGTGTTTCATTCGTGCCTTTCCAATTCCTTTAATTCACTTAATTGAAAGTGCCACTTGTCACCTTGTTGATGGTCCACGTGTCATGCCTTTTTTTCACCGATATAGATAGTCCCCCTACTTTCTAGCTGATTTGCTTGATTCAGTTGCTGGAGTCGGTTACTGTTCTTTGCTGTTGAAGCTCACTTGTCGATTCTGACTTCTACCTCGTCAATTTCTTTCTATCGATTTCTGCTTCTAGGTACGTAAAGCTTTCACCTGTAATTCTTCTTTAAGGTACATAAGATGATGAGTAAATTTCACGACCATGCCTGCCTTTATGAGCTTATAATATCCTCTGCAAGTTTCTATTTGTGTTGTTCCGTTAATGACACCGTCTATTTGAGTTGAAATCTAAGTTGTAACTACTCATTGCCTCGTGTTGGTATTGTTCTATTAATGGCACTGTTTGTTTTGAGCTAAAACTTAAACTGTAATTTCTTGTTGTTTCGAAGACTCTATCTGCTGCTCCACTGCTCAGTCATTACTGTTTGGTTATGTTTAAATGCTATACTGAGTGAAGTTTACTCAGCATTTAATCTGGACCTTAGCTCGGTAGTCATCCAGGTAAGCAGCCATGTTTTAAGGGACATCGGTGAAGCTAAAGTCCGCCAGCCCTCAAGCTCGATCACTGGTTGATCGAATTCGAGGATTGAAAGAATCTACGCAGAAGTGTAGGCGGTATGGTTTCGATCAGGAGCCCATAGTCCTCCAGCTCGATCACCGGTTGATCAAATTTGAGGATTGAAAAGGCCATACAGAAGTGTATACGATTTGGCTTCGATCAGGACCCCATCATCACTTCAGTTGGCCCCACTAAAGGAATTTGGTAGGGGCCATCGACACCAATTAGTTAAATTGAGGCCAGCAGATTAAAACCGAGGCCAGCAGATTAACTGAGGCCAGTAGATTAATCGAGGCCAGCAAATTAAAATCGAGGCCAGCAGATGCTTTGAAGGGCCTCACGTGTAGCCCGGGCAGGCTCGCCCTCGTTCGGCCCCAACATAATAAAAATGAACCTAAGTTTAGAATTATAATCCTTCCAATTTGATTTAGCGAATGAATCTGCCAAGAATACCAAGGTTGACCCTACAAAGAATTTTCGTAATTTCTGGCCTTACAGTGAATTACCCAGCTAATTAGAAAAAACGTAGTTCTCAAATGTCGTATTGTGCTTAGGTGCGTTTAAATAAATTATCATGACTGTGGGTACGGTTCCTGTGGCATAGTCATGATACGTAAACTCAAATACGAGTGCGCTACACTGCGACTTGTGTAAATAAGTTCCATAATTGTTTAAGAATAATCAAAAGCAGTGTAAAAGCGATAATGCACCAAAGGTTCTAAAATGTGTAACAAATAAAATAGTTAGGCCCAGTGTTAACTGTTGAGGGACCGTGCTAAAACTACGAAATCCGGGAATGCCTAACACCTTCTCCCGGGTTAACAGAATTCCTTACTCGGTCTTCTGTGTTCGCAGATCACACATAGAGTCAAATTTCCTCAATTTGGGATTTTAAAATAAATCGATGACTTGGGACACCATAATAATTATCCCAAGTGGCGACTCTAAATAAACATATAATCCCATTTCAAATAATATCACTTTAATTGAAAAAACTCCCCTATCCCATATCTCCTATCCCGCGGGAAAAAAGGAGGTGTGACAATTCCTTGTTGTGAGATTTGATTCTATTGGAGCTTATGCCTTCATTTCCTTCCTACTCATTCTTATACGGTGTGGAGTACTTGTTATCAATTGGGCGCCAACGAGTTGTGAAGATGCTACAAATGTGGTCTAGGATGTTTTTCCCTATGAATGTGGGCGGACTATTAACGTCTCCTTGTGAAGGAATATTCTATCATTTTAGCCCAGTGTTGATATTGCCTATGGTTGAGACATAATACCTCCAAATTTGGTGGAATTCTTGTTAATATTATGGTGACACCGTCCTTGATTAAATGCATTGAGATTCATCGGCATGTCAGTCTTTATTTGTTCCCTCAGGCCACTGTGTTGTAAGATGGAACCTAAGAGGAAGGTAGCAGGGACGGTTGTGTGTCGAGACTTTAGGATCGAGTGGGCGTTTCTAGTATTGATGGTTCGAGGGAGATGATCTCTGAAGTGGTTTATACGCTTATGAATTTTGAAAGTGATGAGGAGGGCTTGATTGAGTGCAGGAAAATGTGAGGTATTCGATCATTGTCTTAGGTGTAATACGGCTTCGAGTTTCCAACACATTGTTGGACCTTCAGGTGATGTTAAGGATTGAAGGGATTCTTACGGCTGGCAGACCAGTGTGGACCCAGAGAGGTTAGTTGATTGCATGATGGATGTAACTATAGCAATGATGTTGGAGGAGGTCGATATGAAGTTACACAGGTGGGCTATCTCCTGTGAGCAGGTTAGCGATTACGTGGTTTTGATGAGGTTCTTCTACTTTCATCCCAACATGGTATGCATGTACTGCGATGTGAGCTTGGATCGCTTGAAGAAGATGGTACGACTGTTAAGGGATTGAGTGTGTGATGGTGGTTGATAATTTCGGATGTGTTATGATTGGTGCAACAAGAACTTATGAGAATTTTGGCCGAGCAACAGTGTGGGATCATGGTAACTGGGCAGAAAAGGTCGCTGTGGATTCTGGATCTATGTGATTGAAGCGTAAACCTAAGTGGGGGAGCCCACCGTTTACGATTGGGTCACGTAGTGGTGTGCCTGTGCAGTTTCTGCTTGTTGGTACATTGGTAGACAAATTATGACTAAAGGAAAGGAAACCTCAGGGGTAATTCAGGCAATGGACTTGAGGAATGTGTGCTACCTTTCGCCTTATCGATTCATGTGCAGGTGTTGGGATGACTCAGAGTTTATGCTTCTAGTAGATGTGATATACAAGGAAAAGAATTCATATTGTTGCTTCTACGAAAGTTTTCATGTGCTAACAGAGCACTAGTGGTTGGTTATGTGCTCAGGATCAGGTCGGAGTGGGTGACTCTTAACAATGGTCCTAGTGGGTTCAAGAATTAAAGTGCGGTGTTTAAAGATTTTGGGTTCGTTACGTGGCTGGGGACTGGATTTTACAGCAGAGTGAGAAGAATACTTAGGAATTTCTATGTTATCATCGAGTCTACGATGCAGCGTTAGAGAAATGGGAGAAACAGTTTCGGATTCACAGAAGGTCCTTCAAAGCACGTGTATCAGTTGGAGATACTATGGAGTGCACGAGGATGGTTTGAGATGGCTTATGGGTATCGGGACGACGTGATCTCGTGATTTAGGTCACTCGGGATAAGTGTTGTTTGAGGTCCGTTATGTGTTTGAATAGGACTATCAAGTCAAGAGTAAATTGGGGAAATTTTGAGTCAGTTAGTTATGGCATGAATCAGCATGGCTCTGCGATTATGGGAATTTAGTTGCATGTTACAATTGTTCTTCTGAAATGAGTTGGGTGAAAGGGTCTAGCCGATGAAGTGGTTATTCTACTGGTGGTTCAGGGGGTATGATAAGATCCGCGTAGTGGCGTGATAGGTGCAGTGAGCGGCATGGAGATTGGAAGTTGATGATCAAGGTTACGGTTCGGTTTTGATAAGGACGTCACGAGTTCGGAGGAACGAGGAAAGGATTCAGATGTTCAGAGTAAGCTGGCATTATCTTAATGCCTCCTAAGGACGGAGTTCTGTGGAAGAGGCATTGTGCATTGGTTTGTAGATTCTTAATTGGCATTACAGAAATAGGATGGTCGATGGCCATTGATGTTCAGATTTTGCTACCCGGTGCGAAAGGTTGTGGGAGTATATCCCATGGGAAGATCGTATAAGTGTGACGTGTTAGTCATCCGATTGTTAGAGATTGAAATCAGGTAAGGAGATTTTTGGTATTGTCGACAATGGGAGAGGTTATGACTGAGAGGCGCTGTGTTCCTTTGATTGCAGATTATGGGAGTTGTTCTGGATTTGACAACTGCTCGTATGTGTCATGAATAGGGTCATTGTGGGTCCTGAAAGGTTATTGGCCCAGTATGGGATGATCGAAATCGCCTTGAGGATTGTTAGTAGATCTAATGTGAATGTATGCCTTACATTAGGTCGGATGTGTTCAGCGTAGCATTGCCTATGGAGGAGTCTTCGGGCGTTGGATGTTATCCCTATCGTCAGCTATCATATGTAATACTCTATTATGCCATGTGGATTGTGAGACGGCTTGATTATCCGCACGTGTGTTGTGGTCTAGTGTAGCTTGTCGTTATTTCACCTTAGTCATGCTTGAGTTTTTAAAGTGCGTGGCACTATCCATATCCCTAGGGTCATAATTATGCACTTCGTGTGTTTGTGATAAATATTCGGGCATTCCATAGATATGAGCATTTTGGCTTGATGGGTATCTCCTTATTGATTATTATGTGTGGATCGGGGTGCCACGCCGCCACGGGTATGATGTTTGGATAGGGTTGCACGCTATAATGGTATCATGTGTGGATCGGGTTGCACGCCTCAAAGTGAGATGTTGAATACAATTCCCTATACTTATTTTTGTGTGTCTTGTTCCTCATCTCTGAGAAAGGTCCATAGCATCTGTTGGACATTTTATTTGTTATGCGGGCTGGGTAGTTCTTTGCCAGAGTTCGTTCTCCCTTATGTGTCATATTCGAGTTGTAGCTTATTGGCGCATTGATGGCGTCGTATAGGATTTTAGTCAGTGTTTGAGGTGGCTTATTGCCTAGGCAGCTTGTACTGGGTGAGACGAGATTATTGGACATGAAACTAGTGCGATCGGATTTATGTAAGGTATATTAAAGAGAAAATGTCACTATTCAATTCAGAATGAGGTCATGGTTTTTGTCGAGCAGAGAAACTCCATGAGTTTTTGATCTAACGGATGGTTATGAGTTCCTGCACATCTCTTTCCTCGTTGCAATATGGTGACGATTGAGACTAGGCTTATATGTGTTATGGGATATACTACGGGAATCTGGTTCGTGAATCTGCAGCTATTGTAGTTGGAGGATGTTATCATGAGCATACGAATTGTGCGGTGCATTGCGCGATCTCAGCATGGATGTACGATCCCATTTGGTACAATGGGTTGAGATTGTTACGGTGTTCACATGTTGGAATTAAGTCTCATGAACAATTTCAGATGATGGAATTTGGTTCTAAGGCTTGTTAACTAAGGTTACAGGGAGGATCTTTAGTCTGGCTTGAGCTAATGTGCTCACGTGGGTTGTGGTGGCACGGGTAGGTGCACGAGGTGCCAAATAGTGATTTTGGACAACTCTGGAACGGTTCTTGGCAAGTTCAAGGACGAACATATGTTTAAATGGGGGAGAATGTAATGACGCGACCCGTCGTTTTGAGCTCTAGCACGTCATTCAATGGTTTGAGGTCTTGAGCAGCTTCATTTCATGTTTTATGACTTGTACGCATGGTCAGAATTGAATTTTGGGAAGTTCAAAGTTAATTCGGATGGAAAATTCTCAATTCGGAAGCTTTAAGTTGGAAGAGTTGATCAAGGTTTGACTTTTGAGTAAATGACCTGGGAATCGGGATTTAAAGGTTTCAATAGGTTCGTATGATTATTTCGGACTTGGACGTATGTTTGGGTTGAGTATCGGGTGGTCGGGGAGCATTTCGGCGCTTATTGTGGAAAGTTGGCAATTTGAAGGTTTTAGAATTTCCTAAGTTTGGTTTGAAATGCACTTTGGTGTTATTGATGTCCTCTTGTGGTTCTGAACCTTGGAATAGGTTCGTATCGTGATTTATGACATGTACGTAAAGTTTGGCGTCATCCGGAATGTTTAAGTCTAATTTGGACGATTCGCCGAAATTTGAATGTTTGAAAGTTAAAAGGAGGATTCGATTGTTGATTCATGGTTTTGATAGTTCTTTGGTGTGATTTGAGGCCTCGAGTATGTTCGTATTATGTTTTGGGACTGGTTTGTGCAATTAGGCGGGGTCCCGGGGGCCTCGGGTGTGTTTCAGATGTGTTTGGATTGTATTGCGCTCTTATTTGATGTTTCAACATCGTCTCTTTGAAAATAAAGGGTACTATATTGAGCAAACGGACTTTTATTTGTAATTGGATTGAACCACTAGATTCGTATCGTAATTACGGAACCATAGCAACAAGAATCGTCGAATTCCGAGGTCGTATGAGAGAGTTATGTCCACTTTCGTGTTGGGAAAGATTGTTGGTTTCTAGTGCGGATTTTGTTCTTCGCAAACACAAAAAAGGAAATTTGGGTTGACCGGTCAACGCGAAAAATTGCTCTTCGCGGACGCGAAGGCGAAGAACAAAAATCGCCTCGACAGTGTTTTAAATGGAGAGGCCGAGCATTTTAGTATTTTGAGCATATCTTGAGTTCTAGAACTTCATTTGAGGTGATTTTTGCGGTGTTGTTCTTGTCTCAACAAGGGGGTAAATATATGACCTTATTTTGATGTTTTTCCATGATTATTTTCGTTGGTTAGCATTTTTATCCGTGTTTGGATTGTAAAAATTGGGGTTTTGAGCCCCAAAGTTATGAGATGGTAAATCCTTGATTTGAGGGTCAATTCATGGACGAAATTGGATGATTTTCGGAATATAAATATATAAGTTATGGGTAATAATTATTTTTTGATAATTTTTGAAATCCGGACGCGCGGGCCCCAGGGTTGACTTTGTTGACTTATCTTGAGGAGTTGGGAATTTATTTTTAATTGTTAAATTACGAGTATTGGAGTATATTTTAATTGGTTTGCACGTTGTTTGATTAGTTTCGGATTGTTTGTCATCGGTTTGAGGTGTTAAAAAGGCGTTGAAGCCAGTTATCGAATATCAGAGCGTAAGTCTCATGTCTAACCTTGTGAGGGTAAAATTATCCCGTAGGTATTATACTTGTTATGTGCTACATGTTGTAGGAGCTACGCACATATGAGGTGACGAGTGTCCATGCGTATGCTAGTATTCCTGATTATGTCCGGGTAGACTTAGACTCACGCAATGCCTTAATTGTATTATTTGCATTATTCTTGCCTGTTCAATTGCTTTAATTCGCATTATGACCTGAGACTAGTCTCACATAAAGTAATGGACTCGCTATTTTGAATATTGACAAGCTACTTGTTCAACCGTAGAAATTATACTTCCCTTACTGATTTCCTCCGCGTTGTGCGTATCCATCAGAAAGTTTTCTTGAATCTGATAACTCACATGTATACTCGTGAGTGGGGTCAAAGACCCATAAAAGCTTCATATTCTAATGGGATCGGGCCATTCGCCTCGGCAACTTCATGAAATACTCTTATGGGATCGGACCGTTCGCCTCGATAGTATCATGTAACATACTCTTATGAGATCGGACCGTCCGCCACGATAGTATCATCTTCTAATGGGATCGAGCCGCTCGCCTCGGCAGTACTACACTCTTATGGGATCAGGTCGTTCACCTCGACAGTACCACACTCTTATAGGATCGGGCCGTTCGCCTCGACAGTATCATATTCTTATGGGATCGGGTCGTTCGCCTAGGCAGTACCACACTCTTATGGGATCGGGCGTTCGCCTCGATGGTATCATATTCTTATAGGATCGGGCCTTTCGCCTTGGTGGTGCTACACTCTTATGGGATCAGGTCTTTCACCTCGGCCGTATCATGTATCATATTCTTATGGGATCGGGTCGTTCGCCTCGGTATTTTTATAAAACCACTCTTATGGGATTGGGCCACTCGCCTCGGCAGAATCGTGCAAAATACTTGATAAGAAGTTCGCATATTCATGAATTTTTCAAACTTGAGATGTGACTGTTGATTTGGTGTTGACCATCAGGTACTCCATTTGAGAGGTATCCAGTGTTTGAACACTTTGTTCAGCAGTAAACCATATTATTTGCCTTTACCTATACTTATTGTTACCTACCATGTTTCATATTTGCCTACTTCATTATATTTGATTTGCTGGGAAACTAGTAATTGTCAATGTCGACCCCTCGTCACTACCTATTCGGGGTTAGGCTAGATACTTACTGGATACACATGATTTACGTACTCATGCTGCACTCTACACTAAATGTGCAGGATTTGATAGGTTCATCTGGTGGTCGCTTGGGTGCGGAGGCGCAGCTACTGAGGGGACTCTATGGTGAGCTGTATTCCACACTACGATTCGCAGCACACAGAGTTTCCATCACAATATTTACTTTATCCTGTCTACCTTGTATTCCAGACAAATGATGTTTTGTTATTGTACTTCCTAGTAGATGCTCATGCACTTGTAACACCGGATTTTGGGTTGTTCTAGAATATATTTATGATTTTTCTTACCATTGAGACACTTCTACTTTATATTTTACTTACATCATACATATGTACGATTTTTGATGCATCGATCTCTCTATCTAATAAAATTCATGATTTCAAAAATAATAAAATGAATAATTACATTGGTAGTTCACCGTTGGCTTATCTAACAGCGACGTTGGGCGCCATTATGATTTATAGTGGGTTTTGGGTTGTGACATTAACCATTCAAAAGCCGAAGAAAATTTTTGGACATAAAATGGCATAAAAAAATTAGAGTTATTATAAAACTTAATATTTGATGACACTCCACTGGTATGTAAAAGTACACAGCACATGTAAATGTTACATAATATATATATATATATATATATATATATATATATATATATATATATATATATATATATATATATATNNNTATATATATATATATATATATATATATATATATATATATATATATATATATATATATATATATATAGACACACACACACACATATTACACTTGAAGATTTATTAAAAAAATTTGGTTGAGAATGTTTACGAGAGATATCTTCAAAAATAAAAAAGTGAAAGTTGGGTCAAGTTGGACGGGTTGGGCTACGACCCATGGTTTATCCATATTGATTCAGCCCATCTTAACCCAAGTAAATTTTGGGTTGGGGTTGGGCAATGATCCGTTTATTGAGTTAGCCCATTTTGACCCGCCGAAACTCAGTTCAAATTTATCATTTGCCACCCCTATCTACCAAGCAACACTGAGAAAAACTCAAAAGAACACCTCAAAGCCATCTCTCTACGGTCAAGTAAAGCTCTTGATGATCCATATGCAGATAGAGAAGGAAAGACACAAGAAATGGAAAAGGTAAATAAAGGTGAGAATAAAACAGAATCTAAGTTCCCATGAGAACCAAAGGGTAAAGAAAAAAATGTACTAGAAAATGAATTGATAACAAATCCTCACTTTGTACCTCTCCCTTTTCTCCAAAAGATGAAAAGAGAAAAGCTTGACAAACAGTTTTCAAAGTTTCTAGATATTTTGAAGCAACTTTATATTAACATACCTTTCACATATGCTTTGACGCAAATGCCTTCATATGCTAAATTTCTCCAAGAAAAATTATCAAGTAAAAGAAAATTAGAAAAAGTTTCAGTGGTTAAGTTTACAGAAAAATGTAGTGCTATACTTCAATATAAGCTCCCACAGAAACTTGGTGATCCAAGAAGTTATACAATTCCTTGTACCGTGGGAGGTACTCACTTTGAAAAGGCGTTATGTGATTCAAGTGCTTCAACAAATCTAATGCCTTTTTCAATTTTCAGGAAATTAAAACTTGGTGAAATGAAAGATAATGGTATGTCTCTTCGACCATCTCGAAACATGGAGAGAAATTATTGATGTTCATCAAGGACAATTAATACTGCGAGTTGATCAAGAAAGAGTAATTTTTAACATGCAGAAAATGATAAAATTTCCTGGGGATGAGTCATCATCATCTTGTTTTCAAATTGACTTACTAGATGACCTTGTAGACGAATACAAAGATAATTAGTTAATTACTGATTCATTGAAAAGATGTTTGGCTAGGTTAGGTACCATAAGTGATGATAACCCCATAATTAGAGAACAAGCTGAAAGACTAAAAAAGAGTAAGAAAATGAGAAAGTCTCACAAAAAGGAGTTCAATTAACAATTGAGCTCAAAGATCTTCCTTCTCATTTAAAATATGTGTTTCTTGAACCTGAATTATTTTCAGTAATCATTTTATTTTCTTTGACTATAGAACAGGAAAGCAAACTTATTAGAGTCCTAAGAAAACACAAAAGAGCCTTAGGGTGAATTATAGCTGACATCAAAGGAATCAGTCCAGCTACTTGTATGCACAGGATTCTTATTAAGAATGATTATAAGCCAATAGTTCAACCCCAAAGGAGACTAAACCCACCAATGCAGGAAGTCGTCAAGAAAGAAGTGGTGAAACTTCTAGTAGCAGGTATCATTTATCCAATATATGACACTCCTTGGGTAAGTCTTGTACAAGTAGTACCAAAAAAAGGAGGTATGGCAGTAATAAAAAATAAAAATAATGAACTCATACCTACTAGAACAGTCGCATGATGGAGAGTTTGTATTGATTACAGACGATTTAATGAAGCCACAAGAAAAGGTCATTTTCCTTTGCCTTTTATTGACCAAATGCTTGAAAGAGTTGCAGGTCATGATTTTTATTATTTTCTTGATGGATATTATGCGTATAATTAGATACCAATTGCTCCGGAAGATCAGGAGAAAATCACATTCACATGCCCCCAAGGTACGTATGCTTATCGAAGAATGACATTTGGACTATGCAATGCTCCTGCTACATCGCAGTGTTACATGTCTACAATTTTCTCATATATGATTGAAAAGCCTATTGAAATTTATGGATGATTTCACACTTTTTGTTAAGACATTTGAAAATTGTCTCTATCATTTAACTTTCGTGCTTAAAAGATGTGAAGAGGCAAATTTGGTTCTTAATTGGAAAAGAAAATATCACTTTTAAAATTTGTTTTAGGACATAAAATTTCTGCTAAAGGGATAGAAGTTGATAAGGCTAAAATTGATCTTATAGCAGGATTACCCCTTCCTGCCACTGTTAAAGGCAATAGAAGTTTCTTAGGGCATGCAGGTTTTTATAGAAGGTTTATAAAAGATTTTTCAAAAATTTCAAAACCTTAGACTAACCTAATGATGAAAGATGTGAAGTTTGAATTTTCAAATAATTGCAAGAAAGAATTTGAGATTCTCAAGAAACAATTGACTAATGCTCTAATTGTTGTTTCTCTTGACTGGAGCCAGTCCTTTGAAATAATATGTGATGCAAGTGATACAGCAGTAGGAGCGATATTGGGACAAAAGAGAGACAAGATCTTCAGACCTATCTACTACGCCAGTAGAACACTTAATGAAGCTCCAAAGAATTATGCTACAACTGAGAAGGAACTACTAGCAGTAGTATTTGCGTTTGACAAAATTCGTTCCTATTTGATAGGAACAAAAGTTACAATTTATACTGATCATGCAGCTTAAAGCACCTCTTAGCAAAGAAAGATGCTAGACCCAAATTGCTAAGATGGATACTCCTTTTGCAAGAATCGATCTTAAATAAAGATCAAAAAGGTTGTGACTATCAGGTAACTGATCATTTGACTCATTTGGAAATCCTCCTAATGAGATAAAAGATATCAAAGAGGAATTTCCCGATAAACATATATTTTCAGTCACAACCGTTATAAATCGACCACCTTGGCTTGCTGATATTGCCAACTACTTGGTTGGAGGATGGATTCCAAAAGATTTTTCTTATGGACAAAAGAAAAAACATAAAAAAGAAGCAAGGCATTATTATTGGGAGATCCTTACTTATTTAAATTTTGTGCATATGACATAATCAGGAGATGTGTACTGGAGACAGAAATGAACAACATCTTAAGTCACTTCCATGATGGGGTTGTAGGAGGATACTATGGAGGAAGAAGGACAACAGCTAAAGTACTTGAAGTTGGATTTTTCTGGTCTACTCAATTCAAAAATACAAGGAATTATGTCGCCACTTGTGATAAATGCTAGAGAATCGGCAACATTTCAAAAAGGGATGAAATGCCTTTTAACTCTATTTTAGTGCGTGAAATCTTTGATGTTTGGGGCATTGATTTTATGGGTCATTTTTCTCCTTCAAACGGCTATGAATATATTTTGGTAGCAGTTGATTATGTTTCAAAATGGGTAGAAGCAATTGCTACTAGAAAAAATCATGCTCATATTGTTTGTGCTTTTCCCAAGAAAAATATTTTTTCTAGATTTGGAACTCTGCGAGTTATAATAAGTGATCAAGGAACTCATTTTATAAATAGATAATTTTCTATTTTTTGTTAAAATATGGAGTAACTCACAAAACATGAACTTCATATCATGCTCAAAGAAGCGGGCAAGTAGAAGTTTCCAACAGAGAATTAAAAAAGAATTTTAGAAAAAGCTGATAGTTCCTCTCGAAAAAATTGGTCTCGAAAATTGGATAATACTTTATGGGTATATAGAACTGCTTATAAAACTCCCATAAGCACATCTCCTTATAGACTAATTTCTGGGAAAGCTTGTCATTTACCTGTGAAATTAGAACATAAAGCATATTGGGCTATAAAATTATTGAATCAAAACTTGCCAGATGCAGGTAAAAATTGTCTATTGCAGCTTCATGAGTTGGAAGAGTTCAAACTTATAGCATATGAAAATGCTAAATTGTACAAGGAAAAGATAAAAAGGGCATGACAAGCTCATCCGCCATAAAGATTTTAAGTTGGAGATCAAATTCTGTTGTACAATAACCGATTGAGATTATTCCCAGGAAAGTTTAACTCACGCTGGACAGGACCATATACAGTAACAGAAGTGGCCCCCTATGGTGCCATTGAAGTACAACATACAGATGGGGAAACAAATTCAAAGTAAAAAGCCATCGTTTGAAGCCTTATATCAGTAGATCTTTCGACAAACAGGCTTCAACAATTCTTTTTGTCAAATTTTAAAATAAGTCGAGTTGGCGACATTAAACTCAGAAATATTTTCTTCCCTTCTCTTAATGTTTTAAGTAAAATTAGTAGTAACATATGATATTTATTATTATGCTAAAATTTATTATTATTTATTTTAAAAAAGAGTTAAAAAAATATATTTGCATGTTTTTACTATATATTAATAAGAATAGGTGTATAGTATGTATAATAAATTATCATGGAAAAAAAAAAGAGGCATTCTCATGGTATGACAAATAAAACTTCTCTGTCATGACAGAGAAGTAGTGCCTTTGTTATAATAGAAAAAATTTCCAACACGCGGGAAAAGGAAATGAGGCCAAAATCGACAAAATTCAGGGAAACTCCTTTATCTCCTTTTACTATTTAATTTGCTTGTCATGAGGACATGACGTTATTTAAGCTTGGGGATAGAGGAATATGTTTGTTATATATGTGCTTCTTTTAAGTCTTTTTTTTTTCTCTGTAAAAAAAAAAAAGAAAAAGTAAAAAAAAGTATATGTTACAACCGAAAAATGTGTTTTTAGTAAAATTTAAAAAAAAATAAAACTGAAAAAATAAAACTTGAGTTGCCTTATTACTAAGGCAACTTATTTCATGTACTTCCATGGATTTCTTGTTCAGTTCATTGCCATTGTCGTAATATTTTGAACCAAACATATTTTTAGGAATTTTAGTTGTTTTAATTTATTTTTCTAAATAAGTTGCCAAAACTTGATTTGACTTGAAAAGCATGAGACTTAGGAAAGACGAATTCTATCAAGTACCATTCATGGGTTTTATGATTACTTTTCTAAGCTCATACTTACGTATTGGTGATTGAAATCATAGTCTTCGTTGGTCCCAAGTGTATTGTGCGGTTAGCTTATATTGTCTAGTTCTCCTGCTTATTTGAAAATTTAGAGCTTGTCTTGAATGTGGTTTGAGGCGAAATTCTAAGTAGATTTTTTAGTTGAGAAATGAAAGTAGGCTTTCTTTGTTGAGCCATAGCCTATTGACCTACCTTGACAATTTCTATCCATAGGTTGCCCAGTTGAGCCTAAATATATTATCTCTTATTTTTAGGGGTGGGCATAATATCGACCGAATCGAAAAAACCGGCCGAACCGAAAATTTCAGTTTATTCGGTTTCGAGTTTTCGGTTTTTCGGTCGATTTGCGGTTTATAATTTTTAAAAGTTCAATTTTCGGTTAAACCGAAAAATTAAATTTTTTTACCAGCTTTTGGACTCTTAGGCTTAGCCCAATTTTTTTACCACCTTTTGGACTCTTACTTCTTAGCCCAATTTAGTGCTTAACCGAAATAACACATCCAAAGCCCAATTGTTTTACCATCTGAAGAACAAGAATAGAATGAACCTTTTGGACCCCTAGAAAATCAGGCATGTCATCAACAATTTCTCAGCTATCATATTTCTCCTCTGTCAATCGCAGATTACTCTTCCGCACTCATCTCCACCTTTGTTCTACTCTTCCATGAAAGGTGTTTTTTCTTCTTCTTTTTTCCTTTTTTTTAATTTTTTATTATGGGGTCGAATGCATATATTTTCTTTAATTTCTCCATTTCTTTGAAAGCCCCTCAATTTTGCTCACTCCATTATCTTATTTTCTGGAAAATATTTTCCTTTTATTCTCTTTTGGGTAATTGAGAAATTAGCATTCTTTGTTGAGTATTTGCTTAATTGTTGTTTGTTTGGACATAAAATGAATGTCTTTGAAGAATGTTGAACCGTTAATAACCGAAAAACTAAACCGAAAATAACCGAACCGAACATTAAAAAAATCGCACCGAACCGTAAAAACTTTAGTTTGGTTTGGTTTGGTTATTAATATTACAAAATCGAAAATCTATAAATCGAACCGTACTTTCATACTAACCGACCGAATCGACCGATGCCCACTCCTATTTATTTTGTTGGTCGCCAAACTTTAACCCTCAGCCTGTTTGTTGTTATGACTTTTTATTTGTTCACCCAATTCCCTTTTGGGCAATTTAAGGGTTGATCTGAATGTAAAAATTTAGGCTTAAGATGTAAAAAACTGGTGAAAGAATAATTGTTTGAATTTGTCGATCTTTTGAAATGTTGCCATGAGAACTAAAAAAATAGTTACTTCTGAAATTCACAAAAGAGAGAGAGAGAGAGAGAGAGAGAGATAATAGCAAAAAAATGTTGGTAGCTCTATTAAAAAGACTATGTGAAAGGGATAAAACAAAACAGAGGTTTGCTGTTTAAATTAGATGAAAAGAAATTGTACTTAAGCGATAAAATAAATGTTCTGGGGTGAATTTGAGTCACTATTATCTATATGTATCCTACCCATCTCTAAGTCTACATTACAACCTTGCAAAAGTCCTACACGATCTCAACTCAAAAACTCCTATATTAGTGGAGAACCACATGATAGTCAAGCTTATGGTAACTTTCAGTAGCTTGAAGAACTTCTTTGTTGAGAATGAGCAAATTTTATTTTTTATTTTTTATCTATGCCCTTCTTTGATCCTATATCTATACATTGTGTGATATATGGACATCTCTCTTCATTCAATGTGACACACTCGAAATTAGAAAATATGATGATTTAAGTTCTCAATAGGTGAACATGAGTACAATTGAAAGTTGTTTCAACTCATAGATTGGTCTTAGTCAATTCTTCTCTGTCAAAGCTTCTCAGATTTCGCTTAAAGTGTATAGTTACTATGTTCATTTGTTTTCTTTGCTCGAGTACTGTAACGACCCGACCGGTCATTTTGAGAACGAGTGTCCCGTTCGGTGGCTTAAGGTCTCGAGCAGCTCCGTATTGTGTATTTTATAACGTGCGTGTGTGGTCGAGTTCGGATTTTGAATGATTCGAGATTTAGTTAGGAAGGATAATTCTTGTCTTAGAAGCTTAAGTTAAAAAAGTTGACCGAAGTTTGACTTTATGAAGACAACTCCGAAATGGAGTTTTGATGGTTCCAATAGCTCCATATGGTGATTTTGGACTTAGGAGCATGTCCAGATATTGATTTGGAGGTCCGTAGGTTGTTTTTGCTTGAATTGGCGGAAGTTAGAAAGTTGAAGGTTTGGAAGGTTGAGAAGTTCGACCGGAAGTTGACTTCATTGATATCGGGGTCGGATTCCGATTCCGGAAGTTGGAATAGGTCCATCATGTCATCTATGACTTGTATGCAAAATTTGAGGTCAATCGGAGTTGTTTTGGTATGATTCAACGTTAGTTTTGAAAGTCGGATGTTCATAGTTTCAATAGGCTTGAATTGTGTTGCGATTCATTGAATCGATGTTTTTGGATGTGATTTGAGGCTTCGAGTAAGTTCATATTCTGTTTTAGGAATTGTTGGTATGTTGGGATAAAATCCCGGGGACCTCAAATGTGTTTCGGGTGAGTTTTGAACAAGTTTGAGCTTTTCGATACTTTGATGATGTTCTGGAGCAGTTGAAGTACGAAAGGCACATTTTTAGAGTGCTGAGGCAAAGCCCATATGCGGCCGCAAACTCCTAGAGTGCGAAGGCAGTGGAAAAAGTGCGGACCGCAGCAAGGGGAAATGTGTATGTTGATGGTCTGATTTCGGAAGCTTATATCTTTTAATCTATTAGGAATTTGGAGATGATCTAAAAATAAGTACCCCTTTGAGTCTAGTTTCTAGAAAATCAAACCACTCTTCATTTGGACATTCGTACAAAATGTAATGGTCAATTTACTGAAGCCTAGTAATGCAGTTACTGCTGAAGTGCGGCTTTATTTTAAATGGGATTTTAGGACCTTTATTTTATTCTTCACCACTTTAGAGATTTGGGAGCTCGAGTTTGAAGGGTTTCAACCTTGACCTTCCTGTATAAGCTTGGGGTAAGTGATTCTAACGTATATCTATGAGATTTATATGGATACATCTCCAGATTTAACATCAAACATGGGAATTAAAAAGAGAAATTGGCGGATTTTGTCTAAACTTCTCTAGAGTGAATAATTGAGTTTTGAACATCGATTCGCAGTCGGAACTGGATTATTTTAGTATGGTTGGACTCGTTATTGAATGGGTGTTTGGATTTTGTAAGTTTGGTCGGGTTCTGACGCGTGGCCCCGACATTGAATTTTTGAGTTGACTTTTTATTTCTCTTTCCAGATCGAAGCCTTATTATCCGGAATTGTTTTTTATGATTTTTATTTATGATATTAAGTTATTTTAGCTAGATTTGAGTCGTTCGTAGGTTGTTTCACACAAGAAGGTCATTTTAGAGTATCAATTTAGCTTCTTTGAGGTAAGTATCTTGCCTAACTTTGTGTGGTGGAACTACCCCTTAGGATTTGAGTCATCTGTGCTAATTTTCATGTGAAGGTCGTGTACGCGAGGTGACGAGTACGTACTCGGGCTTATTTGTGAAAATTTGACCGTTGTAGGCTTTTAGGTTCTTATGTCCATTTAAAAGGAAGTTGTCTTATCATGTTAAATCCTCCGTTTGCCAAATTCACCCTCACGCATCTTATTTGAAGTTGATTGATTTATGTTATACACTTGTTTCCACATAAACTCTTATGTGCCTTGATTGAAGTTATTGTTATCTTTTCTGTAATTTCTTAACCTTAATTAAAGTTATTGTTGTCTCTTCCGTAATTTTTTAACCTTAACTGGAGTTATTGTTATCCCCTCCAATGTTGACTTGTCCTTATTTGGAATCATTGTTACATGTTATCTTCCTTATCGTTGAGTTGTACATACTTGGAATCATTGTTACATGCTATCTATCTTGTCGTCGCGTTGCACTTATTTGGAAACATTGTTACATGTAATCCCTGCAATTGTTGAGTTACTCTTATTGGATATCGTTGTTACATATTATCTCTCCCATTATTTAGTTATTCTTGTTTGAAACCACTTGCTATGTCTTTCATTGTAGCTCGTCCTTCCGTTCCTTTGAGTTTTGTGATTCTTGCGTTGATTTACTTGTCGTACTCTCATGTTATTGTTGTTGTTATTGTGGTACTCAGTGTTGTTGAGCCAAGGGCCGTGTGTGATTGTAGTATTGGAATTGTTTGAGGAAATGTGGTGGTATATGGGCACATGTGGTGTAATTCCTTATATTGTGTTGTTATATTTTTGGCACACGTGGTATTATTGAGAGGATTGTCGGGGTATTTGCACGTGAGTTGTTCGTGCTATTGTCACAATTGATATTTGCACATGCGGCGTGACAAGGCGGGCTATATATGTGGGTTGCGCATGTAGCGAGACAAAGTGGCAATATTACTATGCGCGTGCAGCGAGACAAGGCGGGCATTTGCTTTATTGTTGCGCACATGGCGAGACAAGGTGGGCTATGTCGGGGAATGATTTGTGATGACATGTGATGGCCTTGGGCCATTGTTATTGATGATATTTTGTGGTATGGTGTGCCTACCTTGTGTGAGTTATACATTTTACGTTTTGTGGTGTTGTTTCCTATGTGCCTTTCGTTGCCTCCATTCTTACTTCATCTGTAATATAACACTTGCACAAACATACATAAAATTAATCACCCATATCGGTTTAAGAAGATGAATCCTGATATTATTGACTATTTACATGTACTCTCATTTATTTTCCTTCTGTATGAGAGTTGTTCTATTGGCACGTGAGTTATCCATGCGGTCACGAGTCATTGTTATCGTTGGCACGTGAGTTGTCCATGCGGATATGAGATATTGTCATTCCCTTGGCATGAGTCGTCCGTGCGGTTATAAATTGTAATATAGGCACAAGATACCAAGTGACTAAGGTTCTTGAATTGAGACCCGTGATTTGTGATTATGAGGTGCGGTACCTCGGGAAAATTCTTAAATAGATATTGAGTGAAAGCGGTTGTTTTTATTGAGTTGTTACTTACTTTCCTTACTTGGTTTCACCGGACTTTAATTGTATTTAGCTTACTCCACAGGTTACTCTACGGCATTATTACCTGTTGTGCCTCGTTGCTAATTGTTGCTTTAATTTCCTGCTCCAAGTATTGTTTTGCTATTGTTATTATGCTTAGCTTTATATTGATATTGTTCCCTGTTAGTTTCACACTTACATTTGTACAGGTTATTATGTCGAGTAGGTGTCTTGACTATTCCTCGTCAGTACTCCACCGAGGTTAGTCTTGATACTTACTGGGTACCACTGTGGTGTACTCATGCTACACTTTCTGCACATTTTTGCGCGGATTCAGGTATCTCGGGGTTGGTTGATCACTAGTTAGTTGTTCGGATTTTGCTACGGAGACTCAAGGTATACCTACCGTCGCGTTCGTAGGCCTCATAATCACCTTCTGATATTGTACTTGTATTATTTATTTCTATTTCGGAACAGTGTACTTAGAAATTCCCTAGTAAACTCAGTAGAGCTTATGACTTGTACTACTGGTTTTGGGATTGTTGACTTTATATAGAAAATTTCTGTTTCATATTTAATAGTTGTGGGTTGAATTTTCCATAAAATCGGTAAGTGTTAGGCTTACCTAGTCCCTAAAACTAGTGTCGTCACGACATTCTACGGAGGAAAATTGGGATCGTGACAAGTACGTATTTTAAGTATGGGAGAATTTGATAACTGCATTTTACCTAATGTTAACCACATAATTTCTCTTATAAAAACATATAAATTATCATGTTTCCTCCATATTCTTAACTTTATTTTGCAGGAATAATTATAGAAGAATTATTGTGCGCAGCGTGAAAGAAGAAAAACAAAAATTCAAGAAAAATACAACAAAAAAGTGTAAGATCGAGCTATGATTCATTACTGCGGTGACAATACACCAAGTGTCGATTTGCCATGATGAATCGACGAAATCTAAACTTAGAATGACGAATTCTCATCTCTGCAAATTCAAAACCTAGATTTGCCATAGAAATTTTCTTATATAAGAAGATGTTGCCCGATCAGAAGAGAGCATCGCAGTAGAGAGAAAGCTTAGAGCTAAAAGTCTGAATCCAAATTCTTAATAAGCTTCTCTGTTTTATTTCTTTCACTAGTATCGAGTTATCTTTTTTTTTTAAATCATAATAGTGGTTTAGTTGTTGTTTCTAAATAAATTCCAGTGTAAGAAATTACTCTAGTTCCTGCTTTTAATTAAATATGAGAAATTATTCTTCTTAAATATTTCTTTCTATTTTCTTATTTAATGGACAGAAATATTTCCATTGTTAATACTAACTCCAGTATGGAGTAACTTTTCTTGTGTTTGGAGAAAGGCGGATCTTAATATTTTTATATAATAGTAGATACTATACTTCAAATTCACATGCTTGAGCTAAAACTTTTTATTTAACTTTTATCTGCTTTACAGTTAGTCGTTATTTGATTTATTAACATCTATCTATCTTGTACTACATATTAACTGTTTATTAATTCTGTAATCGAGAGAAACGGAAGAAATAATAATATTGTTAATTGTAATATTGACAGATGTTAATATTTATTCGGTAACATCTATCTCTTTTATGTTATAATTAATTTTACACTTATTTGTAATCGAGAGAGACGAATAGTGTAATAATCAGGTATAACAAATAGGGTAACCGAAAGGAACTTACTAACAAGAGTATGTTTTAGTTCAATCATATATTTCTGGTTCTTTAGTATTACTATTTTGAAGATTAATTTGTATAATCGAGAGAAGTGCAATTAATTATTCAACTTGAGTAATAATATATATTTGTAATCGTGAGGCATTTATACATTTTTGAGAAATAGAAATTGAAGAATAATAATTCTACTTTATAATAGAAATATTAAGTGAAGTCAAGATCCCAACATCTTTTTATTATATTTGTGAAAAATAAAATATTTTCTATTGCTCTATTCATGCATTTTTAGTTAGTTAAGTCACAACTCAACTTTTTCTAATTTTTTTTAAATAATAATTAAAACAAGAAACATATGTAGAACAGATTAATTAATCTTTGTGGGTTCGACATCTTTCTATACTATTATTTGACATAGTACGAGTTAGAATTTTATATACGCTAGACACTCGTCACCTTTTTTCCACCAATACACCTATATCACTTCTAATACACCTCATATAAATATTATTACGTTCAAATGAGATTGTACTAATCCCTAGCCATCTTACATATGTAAAAGGGTATCTTAAATTTACGTTATCGCAATTTAATTCCTTCAAACTTCACGAAATTTTTAAGGTCACTACACTACATTATCTATTTTTAATCATAAGAATATCTTCCTAAACATCTTTTATTTCTCTCTTAAATGTTTTGCTTATTAAACATTCCACTAATTAGAGCTATGGGGGTCGATGAATTTGAAGCAACAAAAAAAGCAATAAAACTAATTAGCGCATGTTATATTCTCTAATTCACATGCCATAACTCCCTCAAACATTGCTGGGATTTTTAGACGAGACCAGAAACAACCAGAGCAACAGCTAATGAGACGAAATCATTGAACAGGCCAAAATAGAAATGAGAAAGGTGTCCCATTACTTTGTTTTCAACATAATAATTATGTGAACTATATGAACAAGTCACAAACTAAAATATGACATTAAAATCATGCAATATAAGTTACGTGAAGAAACTTTATCTTCCATTTCTTGGGCAAGGGACGGCCCCTGCGTTCATGGAGTCCGGAGAAGGATCGCATCCCAAGTAAACAGTGACGGATCCAGAATTTATAAGTCGTAGGTGTTTCAATAATTTTAGTGTAAAGTTTAAATGGTCAAACATAATCATAGTGGGTGCTCATGGTCAATTTTAGATATTATCTATGAGTATATTACACAATTTAGCCAAAGCCAATGGATACACGGATTATGCATATTACTTGAACTTTGAATATATATATATATATATATATATATATAGTGATTGACAAAATACGCAAGTGAGTATGAGGAATGAAAAAAAAAAGACAATATGGTTTTACGAAATACAAAGAAAATAATAAATTAAATATTGCAAACTTTGTTTGTTGCGACACTTACGTGTTTGTGTCACAATTCAAAATCCACTAATGGTTGTGATGGCGCCTGACACCGCCGTCAGGCAAGCCAACAGTGATTAGTCAATTTAATTACTCATTCTAGTATCTTAAAATCATAATTTTTATTAACGAAACAGTGTGAAATAGAATTTACACGAGCTACAGTAGTGAACAACCCATAGGAACCCCCAAAATCCTGTCACAAGTGCATGAGCATCAACTAGAAAATATAATAAAATACAACATCTATCTGAAATATAAGTTAGACAAGAAAAATATAAATAACTATGGAGACTCTACAGGCTGCGGATCGTAACATGAAATGCAGCTCACGGTAATTTTCCCGCAAAAGTCGCGCCTCTGCGCCCAAAAGACCACCAGACATATATGTACTTACACGGAAAGTGCAGCAAGTGTATTATGAGTACGTAAATCAACGCATACCCAGTAAGTATCTAGCCTAACTCCAGAGAAGTAGTGATGAGGGATCGACATCAACACTTACTAGTGGTCCAATAAGACAAATACGATAAAAGTAAACATATGTGAATTAGAGAAAATAGACGAAGTAGCAAGTATAATACGTGGTTCAATCCTCCTCTCAGCAGTAACTCATACTCCCAGCTAGTAGCTGCCTCCTCATCGGAGTATATATATAATGGACCTTACCAGATAGGTCGTCATAGTTCAATGAGGAAAAGCTCATAGCTAGCTTCTTGGCAATTATTACGCACGATTTCATAAGAGTATTTTATAGAAATGTTGAGACGTACAGCCCGATCCATCATAACATTGCCAAATCATGGATACATCTATTTTATGGCCGAGGCGAACGGCCTGCTAACATGAGAGTGTAGTACATAAATACTGCCGAGGCGTACGGCCCAATCCATCATAGTGTGCGCACTGCCGAGGGTCGAACGGCACGAACCATAGATATATTTATCTTGCCGAGGCGAACGGCCAGATCCTATTAGAATAAGAAGCTTTGACAGGTCCTTGACCCCACTCACGATCAGACGTGTGAGTTGTAAATTTTAAGGGAAACCTTTTGATGAGAACACATAACACGGGAGAAATTTGTAAGGGGAGTTCAAGTATTTCGCGGCTCATCATGAAGCCCGTCGAACATCTACAATAGAAAGTTTATCACTCTACACAAGTCTAGTCTCAAGTCGCAACGTTAAATAAAGGAATTTAATAGGCAAGCGACAACTCAAATAGTACAGTTATAGCATGCGGGAACCTCTAAGTCTACTCGGACATAACATGAATCTAGCTACGCACGGACTCTCGTCGCCTGGTGCATACGTAGCCCCCGCAACAAGTAACACATAACAAATACATCACCTAAGAGTAGTTTCCCCCGAACAGAGTTAGATAGGACACTTACCTCGCTCCGAAGTTTCAAAAATCGGCTACAAAGACTCTCTAACACCTCAAACCAAAGCCCGTCGGTCCAAAACTATTCAAACAATGTGCAAACCAATCAAATATAATCTAATACCCATAATTAATCAATTTAAATAATTTCTCAACTCCGCTCGAAAAGTCTATAAAATCAACCCTCGGGCCCACGTGCTCAGATTTCGAAAATTTTTGAAGGTAAACTTTACCCATAACACCACGAACTAAAATGTATAACTTATTCCAATTATTATGTCCAATTTTGTGGTCAAATTTTAAAAATACCAAATTCTAGATTTTCTACCAAAAAACCCCACAATTTCTACTAATTTTCATGTTTAAATTCTTACACAAACCATGTATTTAACTTGTAATAGGTGGGAGTCACTTACCTTGTGTTGCTTGATGAAAATCTCCCCTTGAATATCTCCAAAATCACCCCAACCAAGTGAAAAATGAAAGAAAATGGGCCAAATCCCGTTTTTATAAAAACCTTACTACCCAGCGTCCTTTGGTGTAATGACTCACTTTATTTTCCCGAGCTATTTCATTATTTATGTTGTGTGAAATTAAGTCGAGTTAAATGTACTCGAAGTGATTGAAAGAATATGAGACAAATGGTCTCATTTAAGAAGGTCTAAGTCGCTAAAGTCAACCATGGATTTGACTTTTGAGTTAGAAGGCTCGGATTTGAATTCCGACGACTCGACTAGCTTCGGGAGAGAATATATGACTTAGACGAGTGACCGGAATAAATTTAATAGACCTCGAACAGCGTGAGAATTGAATCGAGGAAGTTCGGAATACCGGTTGATAGGTCGAATTTTGATCCGTAAGTCGGAATGAAATTCCGACTGTTGCTGTAGGTTCCTTATGTAATTTTGGACTTGCGTGCAAATTTTCAGACCATTCGGACTTCGTTTGGTCGGGTTCGGATCGAAGGATCAAATTGAGGATCCTTGAAGTTCATAGGATTGCTTTCGATGCAAATCTAATAAATCGATGTTCATCTTAGTGTTCCAAAGATTGGAACAAGTTTGAATGAGGTAATAGAACATGTGTGCATGTTCGGATAAAGTCCCGGAGTTCTCGGGTGAATTTTGAATGGTCAACGGGACTAAATTCGCCGCTCTATAAAGCATTTACCTCAGATTTTCTGGTGTAATTGATATTAAAATTAGCAAACGACCTCCAAATTCAATTTCGTTTGAATAATTAGCTCCGTCTTGAAATTACGGAGCCGTAGCAAAAAGAATCGTCCAAATCGGACTCCGTATGAAAAAGCTAGAGTAATCTTTGTAAAAGAAAGAAAAGAAATTGCTTAAGGGGTCGCGAAATTTCTGATTCTTCAGCATTCTTGGCCAACTTTTCAGCTAATATAAATACGGACCTAGGGTTCAACTGAGGGTATCTGAAACATTAGAAGCTTAAATACCCACGAAGCAAAACACTTGCAAACCTAAAGAACCACTATAAGTCAACCACAAACACACTTGCAAAGGGGATTTCGTGATAAATCTTGCAAGAAAAGGGGGTTGCACTAGCTGAAAACGTTTGGGGCCATTTAAGAAGAAGATTAAAAGTGAAGTTGGGAAAAAAAAAGAGGGAACTTCAAGGAAAACAA